>WYDF02126134.1:0-10037 GCA_009867245.2 Adranes taylori
AAATTCCAAAATATTCCATTGGCGATTAAAAAAACAATTAATAGATACATTTAAAGTAGTTGATTGGTGCAATAAATCTATTTTTACATTATTAACAAATACTTCGTAAAGTATTCGAGTCCCATCGCAACCTATAAACTCGTTTATGGAAAAGATTTCTACGGTACGAATGTGTTTGTCCTTTTTCTTTTTATTGACCTGTTGACTGCTTTTGATGGTTGTATTTTTATCGATACGAACGAAACGATTTTCTACTTCATGCTTTTCTTTTTCTTCTTCTTCTTCTTCTTCTTTTTCCTGAAATGCCGAAGGGAAAATTTTTCATTTTCTTTGTCATCGTAGGCTACGACAATTTTCTCGCAATGAAGAAAAAGAAAAGGAAGTATACTGTTTTATTCGTTTAGTTTAGATGATTGCTTAGGAGTGTAGTACGTGCGCTTTTAATTGGTTTAACTTTCCAAATGTTCCACATTCTTTTGTTAAGCAATTGTGTTTGTGTGTGTGTTGAGTTAAATGAAATAATCTGATCTTGTGTCTATTTATTTATCAGACGTTTACTCGATTCTAAAATATTTTTTTATATATGTTGATTAACGGACTTTATATTTCATAGAATTAAGGCAGGGGTTTTTAAAGAGCTGCCACAATTTCTAAATTTCATAATACTTTAATTTAATAAAGTAACTTTAAGTAATTTTTTTATGAAACTTTTCTGTATTTTCTTTCAACCCCAATTGTATTCACTAGATAAACAATAAGTAAACACCCTACAGTAAATCCCAGCTCCCCTATAGTGCTACATCTTTTTTGGTTTTTACTGGTATCAATAAGTGGTTTTTTTACTCCCAGCCCCACTGTTCATAAGCACTAATTGTGCCCAACCACTGTGATACTTGAATGAGTGTTGTCCCGCTACATCACTTGTAGACGATAAAAAAGAAAGGCGAAGAAAGAATGTGAGGCACCGAAATTTCAGCATATACAATGGGCTCTTCTCCCATTTGGTTCCAAACATCTTCGTTAGATCTTACATTTGGCCAGAAAATTTGGAGAATTTTTCTGAGGTATTTATTCAGGAAGAATCGCAAGCTACTGCTGATTTTGGGGGTGACTATTCAAGTCTCACAACCGTATAATAGCACCGCCTTCACACTGGTTCTGAATAAAATCTCTCTTGTCCTCGAGAATGGACACAGCTGAGTGAAAGGCCCTATTTGCCTTTCGGATTCTTGCTATGACATCTGCAGCTGCACCACGATCATGGGTCACTATGGTCCCAAGGTAAGTGAACTCTTATACATTTTCGATGTCCTCATTGTTCTCTCTCAGTGTTCTTACATCTTTTGTCTTTATCTTCATAAGCTTTGTCTCAGACCCACCATCTTGGCTTCGCACTCGAGATATTAAAGTTTCTTTTCCATATTAAGGTGGTTCTGCGATAGTAGGCATATATCACATGCAAAATCTAGATCATCAATTCGTTCAATCAGCTTCCACTGTATACCGTTTATTTTCCATCCGTGACATTTCTCATTACCTCATCAAGAACCAATAGAAAAAATTTTGGGATACATCGCTGACGAATTTCTGACTTGACTGCGAATGGTTCCATGATTTTCCCCTTGTGGATAACACGGCATGTGTAGTTATTGTTTCTTTCAAGTTACTTTTGTTATCTCCTCCGGTATCCTGTATTTAAGGGAATCGAAGGCCGTTTTAAAATCTATAAACAGAAAATGAAGGCCAGTGATAAATTCATTTGACTGTTCGATAATAATACAAAGCTTGTTAATTTGGTCGGTACAAGAATGATGGTAAGGATTGATAGTAGGGTGATTCCTTTCTAATGATGATAGTTAGTGGTGTCCGTCCTTTTTCTTGGGTAATTTGATGCGGAGTCTTTCGCTCCATTCCTGTAGCAAATTTTCTTTGTTCCAAATCTTCTTGCAGAAAGCGCACAGGGGATCATTGTCAGTGCCTGGAGCTCTGGGGAAATATTATCTGCTCCAGGAGCCATTCCATTTATCAATTGCTTGGTCGCTCTCTTGATCTCCTTCTTGGATGGTGGGTCCGAGTTAGTTAAAGTTCTTACTCTATTACATACAATTTCTTCCTTTTCTTCAAGTTCTTGTTCAGCCTCTTTCTCACTTTCTCTATTTCGGACCTCCAGGAAGTGTTCGCGCCACCTTGCAAGTTATGCTTCATTGTACTGGGACTACCATTACAATTATATTTCTGGTGGAATATAGTTTTGTAGTGCCAATGGTCAAATTCATATATCCCCTCCAATTTGAGGATACGCCTAAAGACAAACTTCTTTGTAAGACCAAAAGAAGGTTATGTAACAATAAACTTTTTAAATATGTGTCGGTTGGACAATTTTTAATGATATCTGATTCATTAGGTACTTTAACAGCTTTTATTGCTTGTGATGACTTTGTAAAATAAAATGCTGGTGTATTTCCAAATGTTCCTTTGTACTCTGCAGTAGGTACTGATTGAATTTGAGGGATTTTTGTCTTTTGAGAAAATCCCATGCTGTGATAAGTATTATGGGCATCTATTGTTCTAGTATTAAAATCGGCATTGTCAAAAATAAATTGAACAAATTCTTTTTCAAAATTGTTTGACCCATGATGTTGCGCAATTGATAAAAGAAACTGTGACAGGCTCCCGCTCTCGACGCTGCTAATGAGGAGTCTTAGCGATTGTCACAATTGACGTAAACAAATGTCTTACTACAGTATTTACTATCCTCCGGAAATATGATTCTCGTGCGTCAGGTCGGTTTAACGTGAGACCGCACCCTGGAACTGATTTTGTTGTTCCTCCGGTCCTCAGTGGGCTTACTGAAGGTGCAGGTAGCTACGAGTATGTGAGTAGTACAGATGTTCGTGATCTTGCGGGCAGCTGAAATAAACTTACTCCTAATTAGTGAAACGGCATTAACGATTGTACAAATCACGTCTATTGGTTTTCAAAATACAAAGAAAGCAAGGAATACACAATTAGATCTTAATTAATTAAATGTCAACTGTCGGTTAGCGAATAATAAATTAACTAATAAATCAATTACTGAATATGAAATGTTATAACGAAAGACCGGGTGGGAGGAGGGAATGTCTATATTAACCCAATGACACAATGATTCGGACAATAATGATGGCATGAATATTAGGAATCATGATAGATCTTTCAATTGATAGGAATCATTGTAGGAATCATTATAGACTTCGGTCGAACAAGAGTGTTAAGGTTGCTAAGCGACTGTAACTAACTTGAGCGTTCCATTGGTTAGGAACGTAACTTTAGTGGGCCTGGGGGTTCTAGGTGTAATAGGAGAGCACTCAACACCTCTGTCGATGAAGGGTGTTAAGTTTGATAAGCAACTGTAACTAACCTGGGCGTTCCAGTGGTTAGTCACATACAAGCTATTGTAAATACATCCAATAAAATAGTGGAAAATATATGAAAACCCTTACCAAACGCCTACTTATCGGACGGTTGTCGCTGGCTGTTGCTCTGCTTATTATTCGGCTTGGCTGGTCGTCGGTTACCAGCTGCTGCTGGTGCTTCGAGTTCAAGAAATGAACTAAAATATTCTGCGCAAAATCTCGCTAGTTATTGATGTGAGTTCTTGCACAATGTTGGCTCCGTTATACAGGTCAGTGTCTAGCCAACCATTTATTATTTAGTACCTGATACGGTCTTCGCTCATTTCAGTGAAGCAACAGCAGTTTCCACACAACGACGAGCCGATACGTAAATGTCAATCAATATTACTTAAGTCCCCTATGCTATATGGATTTCTATTATCACGCGGACAATACGTGCTTATTATATATACTGCAATCGACAACTAAACCGCTCTCGCTGTTGCTATCATTGCTTCTATACTTCATGCATAATATGTAAGCGCGATTATATATTTATGTTTTATCTTATGAACTGGTTTTTACAGTGCTGTGTTTTTACAGTAAAAGCATTTATTTAAGATTTAATTAAGTAGCATAGGGGATAGTCAATAATCAGTAATTATTTCTACCTTTTGATCATAAAACAGATCTATGGTAGGTTCGCCTAGTGACCGTCCACCTATTTCTACCTTATTTACACCGCTAAACATTTTATCGCATCTAGTTTTCTTGTAGTAGGTATTTACATTATTTGTGAGTATCTGATGCTCAAACTTTTTAACTTCAAATAGGAACGCGGACAAATTGTCTCCTTACAATACCATCATTCCAGTTGTCTAATAATTTTCCTATTTCTAAACTTAAGACATAAGTAGACTTACGACACTGAGATGTTCAACTACTAGTACATTTTACCTCATACACTTCCCTTATAAACGTATCTCATAAAGTTCCTGTAATTTATGTCTCAAATAACGTTCTGAAAAGAAATCACGATCATCAGGTAATGGTTGACATGCAGTTGATGCGAGAATTGACGAAAGAATTGACAACTGTAAATATGTCAACAATTATTCTCAAAATTTCCACAAGTTTACGTGACTTCTAAATTTAGGACTTAATTAAGTACTTAAAATGGAGAAATGTTAAACTAGCTTAAGGCAGTTGTTTTATTATAAAATAAACGAAATAAAGGTCCTTGTCACGTAAAAACTGTTAGTGGTGCGGATACAATTTCCAAGAAAGATTTTATATCTTTTACTGCGTCGCATCAGCCATTCTGATACTTTGGAATCTGCTACTGTCGTAGTCGCAACGAAACTGCAATGTTCTTATAACTATTTGCCCTTTCCTATACCTTCCCCTGTACGAATGAAACTATGCTTTTGTTTAACCCTTAGTTTCAACATCCTTCGTCCTTCAGATCTAGAACGCTCACGTTTCTGTTCCAAGTCCAATGATTCACCTCATAAAGTTTAATGCTAAAGTAACATGACGATATCTATCAGTGCATAGAAACAGATTTATAGATTATTACACTTTTTACTTGCTTATATGTATAGGATGTCTGGTTATGTTTTAAACATTTTGATTAACCGAAAAGTTACTTACCATATAAACCAAGAATTATGATGAATATGAACCAAGAAGTGAAGTACATCCACTAAGTTTTATTTTTGTGTTAGGAGGGAGGCGGAGAATTATCGCAACAGTGCGGGAATTGAGCCACTAAACTACATCCCCCATTGGGAATTTAATTTATAGAAAAATGATGGAAAGTACTTGAGAGATTTTAACATTTCTCATCCTCTTTAGCTGTGAATTTCAGTTGATTGTTAGTAAAGTGTTAGACAGATGCTTTGCAGGGGAAATGTTTTTTTACCGAGAAGAAAGTCGCCAAAGTCGACTACCCAGATGGTCAGTCTGTGGTTATATGGGGTTCACCTCCGTTTGCAAAGATGGGACCCATCAAAACCTGGCGAGGGTCAGAGTTAAACCATACCAGTACCACTTTTTACATGACTTCCGTAAGATAACCCGTAGTAGGCCCTGTAAGTTTTATAGACCTTGCTTCCTCGTCCTAATCTGAGAAAATGTTCCCTCGCTAGCTACTCAAGGTCTAGACCTGTGTACCCGCCTGTCATTGTCGGCGTCGCGCTCCTGATGATACACGCGCTCCTTGAGGGCTTCCTGGCTAATAATGACTGCAGCCAGATTGGCTAATGCCTCCCAAGCGTTATCATCAGAGCATATCATGGTGGTTATACTGTCCGGGTAGAAGTCTGCCCCCGGGACTACCTCTGCTGCCTGTTTTTCATTTATCGAGGCATTACAGCTAAACAGAGTGTGCACAACGCTATCACTGCTTCCAGAGTCTAAATATTCGCATAAATCTGATGGTATGCGGTATATGCGTTACAGGTAGCACGGACAGTGAATACTTGCGTGAGGTAATAGTTGAGATTACCGCGCATCGCGTCATGCCAGATTCTAAAACAGGTATGAGCCAATTCGTCCATCTGTCATTAACGCTACTGTCTCGTTCCGTTTGCCAGCTCCTCATGAGAAATCTAGCCAAATCTTTATTGGAATACGGTTGCGTTTTTCTGCGTAATGGTCTTATGGTACTAGCGTTGATTCTTTTTCTTTTTTTCATACTCTTTGGCTACGGTGATTACTTTAATGATAGTGGATTGGATTAAAATAATTTTTGGGTCGATTTCTGTCTAGATTTTATGATCCTTTCAGGTAGCTGAGGGAATTTGTTTACTCGTAGTTTGTTGTGACCCCAATGGGACCGTATAGTTTGGTGGGCGATTATGTTGTTTTGGGGATTTAAATGTGGTCTGTAATCAATAATTCGTCTAATGTAGGTATTATAGGAATGTTGGAGTATTTTAAGGTCACATCCCCGGAATTGGAACTTGAGGCAGATATTAAGTTGCCTCTTCTCGCTAGATTTATAGAAGGTTTGTGTTAGATCAAAGCTCCAGTTGAACGTTCGATTGAACGTGATTCCGCGAATGGTGATCTCATCTTGTAACGGGATTGATTCTCCTCCAATCTGGAGGCGAATATCTCTTTCGCTGGTCAGCGTTTTTTTTTTAATTGAATAAGGATAACTTCAGTCTTAGTCGGGTTAGATGTATCGCAATATTTTTGCGCTCACATTGAAAAGGAGTTTAGAGAAATTTGAATTCGTTTGCTGACCCTTTGGGTTGAGTTGCTACAGGCCCAAAAAGCCAAGTCGTATAAAGCAGTGCGTCAGTGTGGGTTTCTAGAAATCCGTACATCATGACAGTAGGTTATGTACAGTGGGTTATGTACAGGAAAAAGGCAGATCCTTTGTGGAACTCTCGCTTGAGGGCAGATAGTTCTAGAAAGAGAGTAATGCGATTAGATAGATATGACTGGACTAGTTTTATAGAATTAGGGTATAATATATTTAGAGTATGGAGTTTATGGAGTCGAACGCTTGGGGTATGTCCAGAAATACAATTAAGGAGCAATGGATGCTGTCTAAAGCGCGAGTGACATTTGTTTGAAATTTTGAAAGGGTCATCGTTTGTAGAGCGCGAAGCTCTAAAACCAAATTGGTTATCTTGTAGAATTTTATTGCTTTCAAGAACTTTATTGAATTTTATTGTTTCGTATTCGAGTTATTACTCTCCTTTCTAAGGTCTTACCTATTACATTAAGGAGAGTGGCAACAAGAGGTAATATATCTTGGGTTTTTTATGGTTTGAGAATCATTGCCGTTAATCCATTGCACAGGGAAATATCCTAATAACAGACATTGGTTAAAGGCATCTCGAAGTAGTTGAATTGTTTCAACAGGAATATTTCTCAGGATGCGGCGGTTAAGGTTATCGATTATCGAGTGCTAAAATATATAGCTTCTTTTAGCACTGTCCTTCTACTAGGATTTTGGCCACTCCATTACGAGTAGTACGTGATGACGTTGTGTGGTTCTAAATGCACATTCTTAAAAGCACCTATCACTCCCAAGAGACACGTTGAGCCTCATCCAAGAAGCTCGTTTGCTGTTCGAGTTATACTTTAAGCATGCGCAAACATCGGTGCAAAGTACAATTCCGTGATTTTGTTATCGGATAACTTATGCCATTGTAAATTAATTCAATTAATTATTGTAATAAGTAATCCTCTTATATACTATAAATTGATTAATCAAATTTAATTTAATTCGGATATAATATATAAATTTGGTAAATAAAAATTTTATGAACAAGAGAAAAACGTAGATGTTTAATACCAATGCAGTGGAAAGAGCTAAAACGCGAACGCAAATGTCTCATTCGCGGGAAGAAAGAAGCTGATATGATATGAAAACCACTGATTTCGCACACAGATACATTTCTCGTGTTTTTAACTTTGGGGAGTTACATGCGTACAAACCATCAATTTAATATATGATGTATTCTCAGTGGCTGTTTCTACATTTAAAGGGATAAGTCTTTTGCAATTCTTCTTGCATTGAACTTTAATTGGGTGAACAACTTATATTTTCGTACGATACCGACAGAAAAATAATGCAATATTGATTCTTAAAATTGAAAACTGAAGATGTTTTCCCATTGATCGTAGTTCAAACTTCCTAAGATTTTTAGCAGAAATTTTTCTCAAGCCACGCCCGTCGAACTGTCGGCTACACTGGCGTTGGTCGTCTTCAAGTGAGCATTTCGCACGTTTCGACTAGCAAAATCCGTATTAAGTGATCAAATCTATTTTTCGCACCGTGAACTAATTTGCAGTATTGAATTTAGTTTGGTCTAATTAAGCGCCAGTAGCAATTCGCTTTTTTATTTATTAAAATTAAATAATTAATATACCAAGGCAGATACTAAATCAAGTCGGTAATAATTACGAAGAACATGGCAAATATATTATATCAGTATTTCTGTTGAATCTTTAGTACTCTTGCCTTCGTCTTCTTATTCCTTCACTTATATAAATATTTCGTAACCATACTTCATCAATACGCAAATGAGGATGTTAACGCTAGAGGAGTTGTCAAGTCCATCAAGCTAACGAGGATGACAGAGATAGAACTCCAGAGAGATACATCAAATTGCACTGTCCGCGGACTACTCGTTTGCTAAAAGAGGTGTCAACTCCATCGACACCACCGAAGCAACAGGAAGAGTCATCATCGTCCCCAGGTTCGGCGCTTCCGCCTCCAGACGACGTGCCTCTACCACCCACTCCAGACAACGGATGGTTGTATCCAATAACTTGTGAGGACCACCACCAGCGTTTGTTCCGTTATGACCTCGGCGATAGCGATTAGAGAATCGCATGCACACCAATTTCATCTCCGACAGAAATCATCTCATATCTTCAACAATTTACTTATTAACTGACTGAAATAACCTATAGTATTTTGGTTAAACACCCCTATTCAACGATTTGATTCTAGCGCCGTTCAAATCTGAATATACGACAATAATGAGTTGGAAGAGTTGAGTTGGAAGCCACTTTCCAATCAAGAACCAATAATAACAAAAATCATATAATCTGTAGTTCGCTACTTTTACTTGCTTACCTTTTTGGAAGACTTTTCGGATTATTAATGGAAGAGGAGGGAATCATCCTAACAAATTTTTAATTACAAATAGGATCCACACATTGTCAGTCAATTAAATTTGGGAATCGAGTCATATCTACGTATTATAAATAGTTTTAACAATAAATCTCATTATATTACTCCGTTATTGCGTATTGTGTGTGTGTTTACGTATATGTGTTTATATGTATATGGTAAATATGTGTATCATGATACTGCTTAATAAAATACGATTCTGTAATAATTTCTATGCAGTAGTTCCTTTTTACTTGTGGACTTTCCTTTTTCTCTATGACGGGGCATGAGTCTAGAAAGTGTTGGTTCCTAGATGTTAATAAATTTTGAAAATGTAGAAATAATTAGTTTTTGTACAAATACTTATTTCGAATGCGCCCTAATATGTAATAAAATCTTTATAAAATGATATCAGTGCATTCTAAACCCAAGCACATTTCCTAATCTTATGATGCTTATTGCTCCTTATTATTTTCACAACCTCTGTCATATTCTAACTCCACGTCCCTGTCGTTACGATTTTACTGTAAGTTTTACCACATATCCAATCTCTTTTCATATATTCTGGCGTTGGCACTACTTTTCTTCTACATAGATCCCCAGCTAGTCTTTATAATTTCCTTTTGCTGCTTTTCTTTAGTTGTACGTGTGGTGTATCTGGAAGATTTAACAGCCAGAGATCTGAGACGAAAAACAAACTCACTCATCTATAGGGTGTTCAAAATTTAAGCTTATTTCATAAATATTTGGATTATAGTTTTAGAGTTACTTTTTCGTACTTTTATTACAGATTTTTAACATTCTGCTTATTTACTTTTTCTTAGAAACAGCAATTCTTGTGATTTCATTTCGTATGGTAAAGCCAATATTTTGAAGGTGTTGTTTGGTTTCTTAGTTACTACTGTAACCTAAATGAACAATCTTCTAGCTAATGTTGAGATTGTGACTACTGCTGGAGCGTTGAAATGATGATGCACTTATTTCATATCAGTAAACAAGTAACTTTCTGACGGTCAACCCTA
>WYDF02126145.1:0-10037 GCA_009867245.2 Adranes taylori
TTAGGACAAAGTGGTAATGGAAAGAAAATTATGGAAAAAATAGTGGAGAAGATAAGGGGGATAGAAAGGAGGTAAAAGATGATACGTATCAGGTCATTTCAACCATGGGGGATAAGGGAGAGGGGGTTAAAGGGAAAGTGGCGTTGAAGGGAGAGAAGAAGATAGGGGAGAGAGGGAAAAGGTTTAGGGATGAAGAATAATAAGAAAAGAATAATAAAATAGGTGGAAATTAAAAGGATAAGGGGAAGAAAAGGAAAATAGAGGGGATAAATGTTGTTTGTTTTTTGTTTTACTTTTTAGTGGATTTAGTAGTTTTTAATTTTTTTTTCCTGTACAATGTTCATTTGGTAAACTTAGCTAGGTGTAAGAAGAAAGTGTTATTTTATAAGTTTAATTTTAATTATTAAGTAACAACGAAATGAAATTTGAAAATTATTTGTATATGTGTTTTTATATGCCAAATAAAGGTTATTATTATTAGATTTATTATTATTATTATTAGTGTGATACAAACATGTAAGATTTTATACTTATTTATTTATTTCGTGCAAGAGCTAATCGAAACAATTAAATAATGAAACTGTTTTAAATAACTTTAACTAATAATTGACAAACTGTAATTGGCCAAACATTTTAAATCTTTATTTTTAATGTTACAAAATTATTTCATGAAAAAATTTGATGTTATTATTTTATAAAATTAAAATGTTTTCTTTAATTTAACCCCAGATAAGTTTTAATAAGTTTAGATATCTCTCGTCCATCTGAGTAATAATCCCCCACATCGCGACCCTTAAAAATGTGACACGATGATTATTTACGGAATTGCCTTTGTTTAAGTAGTTTAGTGTACCTATTTTATTTTTGTTTCTCAATCAGTAACATCTAGTAATTTGGAAAAATGCATGCTCTTAACTGTTGTTTTGGGGATGTTACAAAACTATGAGGAAATGGCATTACAAACCCTAGGGCAGAAAATAAAGGTATTAATAGATTAGGATGAAGAAATTTTATTTAAGCCTCTTGATCTTCTTAGTCTATTACATACTAAAAGCGTAAAAGCATGAGACTCGAGACAACATGAAAATTTCGAAAAAATCCTATTTTGGCATTTCTCGAGCAGATGACACCTCGCTCGAAAGTTTGACAAACCCATAGGTTTTTTTTTAATTTGAAAATTAATGTCATTGAAATGTGTGGCAAATTGGGGGGACCAAAATCTCCAATTCAGTGAGCTTCAAGGTTGATATCAAATGATAGATAAATAAAACCAGTCAATAGGCATAATTAGATTTTGATAAAATGAAGAGAAAGTGTAAAATGACATCTTAAGAGTTGAACAAGTAGGCGACCAAAAGGATGTTACTCAGATTTTTTTTGGTACAAATGAGTCAAATGCTGAGCGGTAATCAGCTTGTGGCGAGGACTGGAGAATTGCCGGAGAACCTAGTTGGACGGAAAAAATTACCACATCCAAGGATTAGTTAGAACAGGAACGTCATTTACCCACTTGAATAAATGGAAAGACAATATTTGTCCCGAAATGGCAAGATGAAAATTAGAGGAGGGAGCCAGCGCGTAGAGGTGAAATTAATACGTTCATAGATTTCGAAAGAGCATTTACGCGTATATGTAGAAGTAAGGTCATCACCACCGAATGTTGGAAGCGAATGCGGCGACGCAGGCAGGGATATAATAAAAGCTTGAGTACGAAAAGCTTAAGTTATATACGCCATAAAAATCGGTTCAGTATATTGAATTGTTTACATTGGCAAAATTAAGGTCCCTTAGACTTACATAAGTTCCATAAGTTTCATTTTTTCAACTTCAATAGGAACCGAGATATTTAGGGTAGTACAATTTTAAGGTCAAATTACTCCCAAGATTGCGTATACAATTTTCTTAACTCGAACAATCGCTTATATACATCAGAAACTTTCGATACAAGAAATTAAAAAAAATCGGGAGGCTGTGTTTTTGAATCTAAGGAGGGCGTTTAAAACGGTAGATAGGCGAAGGATAATGCAAAAAATGAAAGCATATGGAGTCGCAGGTAAGGTCTACACATGGTTTTAAAATTATCTTAACAAACGAAAACAAAGGAATAATATGGGAGATATCAGCAGAAATAAAAATGAAATGGGAGTACCGCAAGATAGTAAATTAGGACCTCTATTTATTCTGTATATAAACGATATAGTGAACGTACTACACGGTCGGCACGAGAGACAAGGAAATGTTATGCGCGATGAGTCACGGAATGAGAAGGAAGGTATGAGAGAGTCGGAGACTTCAAGTACCTGGTGACTGAAAACAAGAAGATCAGTATAGAGATAAAAGCACGAATTATCGCAGGGAACAAATGCTTTTATACTTTTATACTTTTTTTATAATTTGGTCGCATCATAATTCGACCAGTTGTGCTATATGGATGTGAAAATTGGACGCTCACTGAACGTGACAAGAATCTGCTCCGGGTGTGGGAAAGAAAGGTGCTGCGATAGATCCTTCGAGTGATTTGTGAAGATGATGAGTGGCGCATTCTATCCAAGCAAGAAGTATATCAGCTCTACGGTGATATTGACTGGTTGCTGAGGTGAAGAAGAGACGGTTGTGGTACATGGGATATATTATAAGAATGGAAGGAGAAAGAATCTCGACCAACAACCGGAGGGCAGAAAGAAGCCAGATAGGTCAAGGAAGAGGCGGATTGATAACCTTAGAGGATGTGCAGGCGCTGGGGTTTCGGAGCTGGAGGAGATGCGCTGCAAACAAGGAAGAATGGACGGCTGCTGCTGGAGAGACCAGGGTCCTACATGAACTGTAGCGCCAGAAGAGCGAGTGAGTTTAAGCACTGTAAAGATCATCTTACGGATGAGACGCTAATATACATTTCGAGTACCAACAAAAGGGAAATAAAAAATAAATTAAATGACGATTTAAACAATATAAAAGAATGGTTAAGTATTAATCAACTTAAGTTGAATATATCAAAAACCAAAGTTATACTAATAGGAAACGGAAGAAGTAGGGAGACTGTTGTAATAAAAATCTGAGATGCACATAGTTATATACGCCTCGCTAATATAAAATAATAATTTGATTTATATAGATTCAAATATAATTCATCTAACGATTTTAATTAAGATCATATAATTATATTAGATTGAACATCGGAATGCAGTTGCTTCCGTTACTACTAATACAATATTATTTTACTTACTATCATTGCATCTGCAAAAATTGTATGCAGATGCAATGATAGTCTTCAATTATAAGTTATTTAGTTTCTATTACATTGTTGATTGAGATAATCAACAATGTAATAGAAAACGGAGAGTACCCTGAGGAACCAAAAGAGACAGAAGTGGTACTAATCTTTAAACAAGGGGAGAGATCGGAAATAAAAAATTACAGACCAATATCACTACTAACAACTTTCACAAAAATTACAGAAAAAATAATTAAAATTAGACTGATTGACTTCATCAACAAAACAATAAGATCTGACCCAAAACTATACGGGTATCAAGAAAACAGTGGAACGTAATGCACCCTATTAGAATACACGGAAGAAGACAATAAATAGATAAAGGAAAATATAGTGTCTCAATGGGAATAAGAGGAAAAGCGTACCAACTATTTGAAACATACCTAACAAATCACACACAACTAGTTACAATCAAATCTACAAAGGGAGAAATTAAAGAAACGAAAACAGGAGTACCACAGGGATCGATTTTAAATTATTACACAGTCATGCGGATGATACAGTACTAGCATTCACTGGAAACTTTTTAAAGACACTTCAAAATAAAATCCAACAAAATTTAGATAAATTTAATAACTGGACAAAAAGCAATAATTTAATAATAAATAAAGACAATACAAAGTATATATCAAATAATAAAAAGAAAAGGATACAATCCATCAAAATAAATATAGAAGAGACGGAATTAAAAGAAGTAGAATATAAATATCTTGGCATATGGATAGACAAAAGACTCAACTGGAACAAACACATCAAAGAAATAAAAAAGAAAGTGACTAACTAAACTGGAGCATTCAGAAACTGTGGTAAAATGTTAAGTATTAAAACTAAGAAAATGGTATATCATGTACACATAGAAACTCATCTCAGACATCAACTAAGTATTTGGGGAAACTGCAATGAAAAACTAATGAAATCACTACAAAGAACACAAATTAAAATAATAAAATCTTTATATGGATTAGAACCGAGATATTCTACTGATGAACTATATAAAACAACAGGACTAGCAAAAATAACAACGTTGCGTGACATAGAACAAACTACTTATATTGTAGGATAAGAAAAAGGAAACAACAAAGCGAAATCATGTTAGAAAACACGAAGAAAAACATAATTATGAAACAAGGACTGCGACATTGTATTCAACAAATAACGTTAGGACAAACGTGGTAGGTAGTAAACAATATTCTAAGGAAAGCATAATGAAATATAATCGAATACCAGAAATAATAAAGAAAAATAACTCATATTTTCTATTCAAGAAATAAAAGGCTAAATTATGACAAAAAGGGACCATCACACCAGCATCAAAAGTTTGCTGAATTTAATTACATTCATTACAGTGAACGATTGTGTACGCAAATTTGTAATCTAATATCTTATCAATTTTGTGCTACTTATATGTAAATAATTAATTGTAAACAATATTACTTTAACTTATTTGGAATAAATTATTATTATTATTATTACATAATCTATTACCGATCCCCACCATGACCCCTCTATGATAACTCTCCATCAACACTTCCATTAGATACTATAATATTTTCTTCTTCCATCCACTTCAACAATCCCTTTCCTTCCCCGATCATTATTTTATCTTCAGACATCCTTTCAACATACTTACCATCCATCCCTATATTAATATTGCCTGGCATGCCTATCCTCGCATTTCAATCTCCCATTATCTCTATTTTGTCACAATCGTTTCTGCCCTTCTCCAATTCCTGACTTAATGCCTTCATATATTCCTTTCTTTCTTTATTAATATACACATTTAATATTAACCATTTTTTTTTTCATAAGTACGTTACACAAATGATTAGTAATATAAAAAAATTATCAGTATCTTAATTAATCGTAATAAATTAAAAATAATAAAAATGTTTAATACTTATAAATATATGCAACAAGGTGTAATCACACTCTTAATTTCTTACCACTGGATCGAATTGTTTGTAAAATTTTGCAGATCACTTTCAAATCTAGCTACATATCTGAACTTATGCTCAATTTTATCGAACCATGATTTAGTTTCTTCATTAACTTCCCAACTTAGATCAATGGGATCTTTATTAAAATGATTTACTTGTACGTTTTTCTATAAAAATAAATTATAAATATTATAAAATTTCTTAGATCAAATATTAACTGAACATGGAATGTAAAACAAAGAATTTCTGGGATCTCTATCTCGACTAGTAAATCAACATGTCTTGGGCGGCTCTGCCTCTGCGATATTTTATTTTGTCAAATTTAATAGAAATAGTTATTTAAAATAGTACAATCTTTCCCAAATTCACTCCAAATTTTAATTTCTCATTTTAACTCAAAACGAAACGACTACATGTATTTGTAAAAACACTTTTTTCGGTAACACTTCAATAAAATGTAGGCGAAAAATGTATTAGCAACGACTCACCTTGACCGAATATAAATCATTTCCTACTTCTTCATATGAATCTTTCGTTGGAAAACATTGAACAATTTGGCTGAAATATAGCACCAAAAATACCCTCATCGCAGGTATTATAATTTTTAATATTTTAATACTTAAATTTTTGAATACCAATCGAAATCTGAACTTGATATAAAAACTTACCAATTATGTAAATACACTAATTTGTGTAAATTTGTGAATGATATACAGGTGAGCACATTACCATATAATTATTTTCCTAATAAACAATACATAATGAATACGTTTGAACTTATTCAAAATTGTTGCATATTTAGCATTTTGTTTACGATTGTAATCAATAAGAATATTTACGTAGCAAATTAATGAATTCTATTACTCTATGGGAGAGTGATAAAGCTGGAGATCCAATATCCCCCTCCGGTAGACCCGCCATTGGTATTACTGAAGCTTTCTACTTCTGATATGCAAATTATTACATGTATTTATTTAATTTAGGAAAACTCTTATTCTAAAATAACTCTCGTTAGTTCTCATTTTTAATTTAATTACAAAAATATTTAATACAAAAACTGCTTGTTTCTGCCCCAATTCGGCAGCCATATGAAGTGGAGTTGTACCATTTTCATCTCTGGAGTCAATAGTTGCACCAGATTCTAATTGACATACAATAATTTGCGTAAAACCCCTTTTGTGAAACAATATGGAGCAGTGTTCTATTGTATGCGCACTTGGAGTTAATATTGGCACCAAATTTCAGTAAAAGTTTGACAACATTGATATTATTACGACTAACTGCAAAGTGCAATGCAGTTTATCCATTTTCTTGTTTAGCATTTACGTAAGCACATTTTTTCTACAACATACTAACACAAGCTCATTTTCTCTTTGAACCGCAAGGTGGAGAGGGGATACATTTTGAACTGTTAATGCATTAACATTGGCATTATCTTCCAATAGAATTTCAACAACTCTTTCAATTCTGCTTGAAACACAATTATATGATTGTGTGTAACACCAAGTGGTGCAACACCATTTTCATCTATAGAATTAATGTTAGCACCAGATTTTAAAAGGCACACAATGATTTTCGGGAAGCCATTCTCAACAACAACATGAAGTGTTGTTAAGCCTTTTTCACCGTTGGAGTTTACATCAGCACCAAATCTCAGTAATTCTTCTATAATCGACACGTACATACGGTTTGCAGCAATATGTAAAGCGGTAATGCTATTTTTCGGTTAACATTTACATGTGCTCCTTTCTTCAAAGCATACTGACGCATTTTTCATTACTTTTGCTAACAGCAAGTTGGAGTACATCATTCACTGTTAATGCGTTAACATTTGCCTTCTACTCTAAGAGAATTTCAACAACTTTTGTAGGATTGTCATGTGGAGATGTCATTGTTTGCTGATCTCTTATGTGTATGATATGATATATAAGAGACATAAAACGATTTCCAAAACGCCATTTTGAGCAGCAAGATGAAGAGGAGTACGACATTTAAAGTTAACGCTGGCACAAAATTTTAGCAACAATTGTACAATCGGCATATGATTACCACATACTGCAATATACAATGCAGTGTTTCCATTTTTCTGCTTAGCATTCACATCAGCTCCTTTATTCAAAAGCATATGAATACATTTTTCATTTACTTCTTGAGCAGCAAGATGAAGAGATGTTACATTGTCCACTGTTACTGCGTAAACATTTGCATTGTATTCTAAAAGAACTTCAACAATTTTTATAACGCCACATCCCTAACCTATTCCCAAATCTCACTCAAGTTCCTCACTACACTCTCCATATCTGTTTCCCATACATCCTATCGCTCATTTTCTCCCCTCCCTCCCCTTACTCTTTCGCTTATGTTCCATCATACCCTCTTCCTCCTTGCCCTATTACCATCCAATTTCTACTTTCTTCGATTGAAATAACCTCCTTTTATTTATTTCCATTATAATTCTCCTCATGATTTCTAATCCTTTCCCGTCTTTCCCCAAGCTCAGCCTCTTATTTCCACCCAACTCCCGTTCGTTCTCTTTCCATTCAATCCCCTCACATTACGTAATCCAATGACTCAATTTTTCATCCTTTTTTCCACATATTCTACATAATCTTTCAGACTCGTTCAGCCAGTACTTATTACCTCCTTCCTCACTCCCACATCTAAACCTTGCAATAATTTTTTTATCCTCTATACTTATTCCAGATTCCAAATACCCAGCCATACCCCCCACCTCCATACACCCCACTTATTCACTGTTGAACCTACTCTCGTTTAGTCTCAAATCTCTCTCTTGACTTTCTACATCTCCCATCCTTTCAATTATCTGCCCCACCACATCCCCTCCTCCATACATCCTCTCAATCCATCTCTCCGTTGGCCATCCAATCCTCTTGTTCACCTTTTCTCTGTTCTTGATGCATTCGTTCTTTCCTCCTACTTCTCCCTCTTCCAACATCTCTTCAATATATACCTCCTTAACCAAACTTCCCTCATCCTCATTCAAACCTTCTCCTCAAATCTCTTTATTAGCCCAATCATATAACCAGATATACCTGCACTCTCCATTCTCATCCTCAATTTCTGTCTCACAATCCCATCGAAGGCTGCTTTCAAGTCTATGAATAGTAGGTACAACTTCCTTCTATTCGCTATCTCTCTATTCATCACATAGTTGATTGTAACGATATTATCCGCCGTAACTCTCCCTCTGATGAATCCGCTTTGAGTATGTGACATAATGGCCTATATCCTCACCTCTTCTTCTAGCCTCCAACAAATCACTCTCGCAAACAGTCTATATAGCCCATCCATTATCGTTACTCCCGTATAACTTTCCACATCCATTCTATTCCCTCTCTTATAAACTGGCACAATTTCTCCCTTCTTCCATTCATCAGACACACGATCCTCTCCTTTCATTATTCTGATCATACCTCTTACTAAAGCTTTTATTCCCTTCACATTCATAGATTCCCATACTTCCATAGGCAACCTGCTGCGCCCAGCTGCACCACCTTTACTCATTTTCCTCATCTCATTATTAACCTCTTTTACACTTATTTCAACCATCCCAATTCTTCTATACTATCTACTTCTTCATTACTTTCCGTCTTACATTTTTCCTCACATTCTCTTATATTAACAACACATCCCTCCCTTTTACTTCCCATAACTCCCCTTTTTCTCATATAATTCCATACCTCCCTCTCATTCCTTAAATTATTTAATTCCTTCTCCTCTTTTTTCCATGCAGTTCCCTTACCTTTTTTTCTAAGTTAAATATATATATATATATATATCTATATATATATATATATATATATATAATGTGAAAGTATACAAAATGTATACAAGCCATCGTTCTTGCACTTGAAATATTCAAGTAGAATTTAATTCTCCTTCAGTGCATAATTTAGCTATATTCCAATAGCCACATATGTTCGCACCGAATAAATCACATTATTCTGATTTGTGTGAACGTAATTTTAATTGCAAAATTGAACGACAAGATCTTGTTTCGCCGTTTCGCGGTCTCATCAGGCATGAGTGTGTTTCAATTCAGTTTGACTATTAATTCATTCTTTTTTTAATACCCCCATATATTCCATATATATCCCCCCTCCATATTCCTCTTCCTCTTCCCATCTCCATCCTCATTCACAGTTAAGTTCCATACAGTCTCAAGTGGGAAGCGGTCCGATTCCACCCTTTCACCTACTCTCATACTCTCCAGGCACTCCCCTGCACTCTCACACATAACAACGTAGTCAACTATGCCCCCACCCCTATGTCCTCTAAAAATTAAACTCCCCATTCCAATCTCCTTCTGTACAACCATTTCCCACACTCCATCCTTCTTCCTCCAGCCATTTTACAAACTTTTCCTTCATCATTCACATATAAATCCATTGACTGTCTTTCCACATAACTAAATCCTTTCCCAAATATCTTCCACCCTCCTCCCCAATACGTACATTCCAATTACCCATAAACACCAAACTTTCCATGCATCCCCTTCCGACCCAACCTTTTCACTCATGTTTCTTTCCAATTCCTTCCATCCCTTATTCACATATACCGCTGCAATCATCAATTTATTACTTAGCATCTCAATCATTCACCCCCTCCCAGTCCCACTTCTCCATTTTCAACTCTTTTATCCCCAACCTTACACCAGTTATTATCCCTCCACAAGCCCTACCTCTTACATGTACTCTTTTAGCCTCTTGCATGCTCCAACGAAATCCTTTTGGTAATTTCTTTTCCAACTCATCCCACCCACATATCTCCACCCAGGTCTCCACCAAGCCGATTATATCAAAACTACA
>WYDF02126156.1:0-10036 GCA_009867245.2 Adranes taylori
AAGCATTTCTTTGCTTTATTTTTGTAAAATTAGTTACGGTAAGAAAGAATATTATTATCGTTGTTATAAGTTATGCCAGTGAAGGTTTTCTTGATCGATTGATGTATTCTGTGGGTTACACTGTATACTATGATTTATTATTCTATGGTTCCATCTGTATGCTATTTCATGTGCATATAAAAAAATGATGAAATATGCTACAAATTATATTTAAGCTTAAGCGAGATCTAATTCTTTAGATGTTTATACATAAATTAATATAATTAACCGAATTGACGTAACAAACTAACATCTGTAGCTAGCATCGTAATTTATTTATAAGTTTTATCATATTTTATAACTCATCTAATTAATAATTGAGTTCGTTTCGTTTGTTAACAACGTATATACTATAGAAGTACATACGTTATAAATGTAATAAAACGAAACCACATACATTAATTAATATTACTCGTAAAGTACATTTTTAATTGCGTTTAATGGATTCGTGGTTTATACGACAAAGTAATACGGGCTAGTCTAATTTTTTTTTATTAACTTCACGCAAAGTCTTCAAAATTAAACCTTTTAGTTGGATAAATATTATATTTTATTTGCACATATTATTTTTATTATATTAAATTATTTCACATATTGACGCATTAATAATGAGCATTAATCAAATAAGAAGGATTAATAATACATTGAGGACAGGGTGGTAATATAGGAAATGTGGACTTAGAGGCTTCATATTTGCCCCATAGTTAGAATGATTGCTGGTTACGGCAATTTTGTTTATTCAAAAATATATTGTAAATAGGAAATCGACATTATCCTAAATCCTAATATCTTTTTTTTTAATAAATAAAAAATTTTAAATAGAAAAAGGGCAAACTTTCCTTTATTTGGAAAATGAGAATTTTATAGAAAAAACGGATGGTTGTTTATATGAAATGTACAAAATTATGAATAAAAATTTTCATTAAAAATATGTTATATAATTTAAATGAAGCTAAAATTTAAAATATACGAATTTGAAAAGTGTATAAGATAAAAGCAAATCGTATTTAAAAAAAATTGAAATTCATTTTAAAAATAAAAATGTAAAAAATACTAACTTAAAACAATTCATAAAATTTAGTTCATCTACGTCTTTCTAAAAACAGTCCAACAGTCCAAATGGGTCGACTTTTGCACATCATGCACTCGATCCGTTGCTCTCCAGATCGAGATAAATATTTTTCACAACAAAAAATTCACTCCAGTATTCCTTCTGAGAGCTCACTCCTACCAGATATGTTAGAACTGATATCCCGGAAGAAAAGGAGCCGTCATCATCATCTGAACATGACTCCTTATTCCGATTATTTTTTTCTTTTCTAAACTTTTGATTTTTTAGGCTTTTCTTTGTACTTTTGTTATTTTAAACAATTTTCCATTTGTCGTTTTTGGAAACTATTTTCTCTGGATGTTTCTTTCCCATTTGCAAGATCAAGAGATGTCTTGTAATGCGAACTAATCAGCAGAACAATGGGAGAGAATTTTCGTACGCGATTTGTTATATATTTTTTCTAGTCACTGAAACATGCAAAATGTCTTCCGGATTAACATGCCTGCTTATGCTTGGTTTTGGCGAAACTAGTTCTGGAGTTGTAGTTGCTAAATTTGTACTTGTTCTAGGTGAATCTTCAAAGTCGTGAGAATGTTTCAATCTAGTGTTGATTCAATCGAAGTTTCACAGCATTAAATCCGAGTTTTTTCGTCCATTTCTTCACACCTGAGATGATGGAATAATCCAAACAATGGACTGAAAGGGGAGTGTCGGCTCCAAAAACGTGAAGGCATTTCCATCTTCAGGCAAGGTCATGGCGTGAGTTGGCCAAAATGGATGAATTAGGGTTTGAATTGCTTCTTCACGCACCCTATTCGCCAGATTATTTTTTATTTCTAAGCTTGAAAAAATGTTTCGGTGGTGAAAGATTTGCCAAAAATAAAGAGGTGGAGACTGCAGTTATTGGTTAGTTTGAGGAACTCGACGATTATCATTATAAACAGGATATCAAAGCTATTAAGTATTGCTGGGAAACGTGTATCGAGATAAAAGAAGAATATGTACAGAAATAAAGATATGTTTTAATATTTTTTTGTGGCTTCTTTGTTACGTCGGAAGCTTCTGGGACTACCCTTCTATCTACTTTAAACTATTTTTATTACTCGATCGATATGTCAAATTTATTGCCTTACCAGTTTCCTTACAGCTAAATCTTTATACAGATAGATCATTAATGCTCTAATTCATAAACAGAGCAATACTTAAATACGATTAGCTTCTCCAAGAATTTAGTCCTCTTAACAATGTCTTGATGATGGTTCGCTTTGATTCGATGGTGGTCCGTACGTGCATTATTAAAATTTTGGAGGAAAATGTAGTAGACATGTTACCCGAAATGTATAAAAATATCTATGAAAGTGAACTTTCTATGGAGCATCTTGGATATGGAGAGTCAAAAGTTGTCTGAGCGAAATTCAGCAAATATAAATGTGAGTAATATTTATTTAGGTGGGAGTGAGACAGGGATGCATCTTATCTCTATTGAGAGATTTTGAATATACAGAGAATAGAACCAAAATTGCAACTACGATTCGATTTGAAACTCAAATTGCACTTTTTTATTTTTCGTTCAAAGTCAAGTAAGCACATCTTAAGAGTTTAGGAAGGAATTCATTACCTAAATACATCTTTCAACTAAACATCCAGTACTCTGCAAAATATGCTACTTAACTTCTTCTTTTTTAAGTGCCATCTACTCCAAGTACGATGGCAACCCGTAACTACTACCTTATTTTATCTGCGGCAACTCAAAATAATGTTCTAGCAGATAGATTGAACCATTATTTCAAGTTCTTCAACCATGACGTTTTTCTTCCTCCTTGACTCCGGCGGCCCTGAATGATATTTTCAAAAAGCGCATATTTATCATATTGCATCACATTAACGAAACTCTCCAACTTTATTGTATATATTACTTCTGTCTGCTTGTGGATTTGAGCCAACACTTCCACATTAATTTTACGTACCATCCCCGAATTCCTTAATATTCTTTTGTACGTCCACATTTCCTATGCTTCTAATCACAAACACATAGCATTTGTAAGCGTCAATGCTTCTCATTCATGCAAAATTATGCTACATAACAGCAAAAAAAGCAACAGCATGTAATAACAGCAAAGTAATCTTAGACGGACTGGTAGTAGTAGGTCATGAAAGGTAAGAACCGTGTTTATTTTCATAAACGCTGCTCTCTTCAATTTTATTCTGCATCGTATTTTTTAACAAGTTTAACCAGATTCATTCAAATAACAACCAAGGTATTTGAAATGCTGTTCTCTGGAGGCGACATCATTGTCAATTGTTAATGCTTGCCGAATACTGTTTGGAACTTTTCTGAAGTACAGCCATTATGTTTTCTTTACGTTCAGATTTAGTCCCGGGTGCTGAAATATATATCATGTTTGCATCCAATAACGTTTGCAAATCATTGACGCTTACATAGTATCATCCGCATATCTGATTATATTCATGGATATTCCGTTAACTATTACACCAACTTCACGTTCGTTTAACGCCACATGCGTAATAATATCCGAATATAAATTAAACAATAATGGCGATAAGACGCATCCCTGTCGTGGACTCTTCAAATTATTGATGTTTTCTGTTGAATTGTGATCGACGCGCACTACGGCTGACTGATTTGAGTGCATGTTCATTTTTATATGTATGTCGTTGTTGTCTAGTAAAATTTGAACTAGTATTTTATTTTCTACCATATCGAACGCCTATTCGTACTCAATAAATAAAACATGCAAAAACGTCAACATTCATATCACGACAACGCTATACAGCAATCTGGTACTATAAAGCGTTTCACTAGTACCAAAACTATTACTAAAATCAAATTGGGTACAACCCATTTTTTCCTCGCACTTAGTGTACGTACATTCTTTCATGAATAATTTTCAGAACGAGTTTCAAATGTGGCTCATTACGCCTATCATTCTGTGATCACTACATACTTCAGCCCTAGGTTTCGTTGGAACCGTAACAAATATGGACTTCAGCCAGTCGGACGGTATGATGCCGGTTTTATACACTATGCCAAATAAATCCAACAGTGCATTGATTATATCGACTGGAGTACCATTATATCCAAATGCTTTTTCCTCATGCTTGCTTCTTTATTGAATGCTTTATTTCTCTTTTTGTAATCTCTAGGACATTATCGACAGGAAGTAATGGATTTGTTAATCTTGTCTTGCTGTAAAGGTTTTCAACATAAAATTTCAATAAATTCCTTAAGCCTTTCCTCACTCGTCAGCTGTTTTTCCATTTGGTTTATTAAAGGTTATATACTTATGCATCTATACATGTATGCGGCTTGTTTGACCTTTTATGCATTGTAAGATTAATCACATTTTAATTGGGTTCTTCGGTGTCTTTACATTCGTTGCCCGACCACTTTTCCTTTACTTTCCGGTATCCGAAGACAAATATTTCTATGTGTTTGGTAGCGTCATTATTTTTGTAGATGCAACGTATATCCATCATCTGCAGTATTACATCAGTCAGCCACGTTTCAATTTTTATGGCCCCTGAGGCTTTTAGTCTAGTCCGAGTTACTGGGTTAATAGCTACTTTTATATATATGTCCATGTAGACTAGGCTTCACTACCAAATTCTGGTTCATCTAAATTGCTCAATATAGCGCTTAATGTGCTTTGAACAATTGTTCTGATATTCTCATCATGATGTATCCTTACGTCTGTGCAAGGCATTTATTCCTATAGTAAAGTCTCACTTATCCGACCTTCGCTCGTCCGACATTTCGTCTTATCCAACGTCATCCAAGATAATGCGTCGGTTATTAGCAAGCGTCTAGGTTTTGTCGTCATTGAATGTACCGCTACCATAGAGATACACACTATAATGCGCGCGTGTGCATTACTCTAGCCTTTGTCTCAAATGTCATTCACCCAAACCTCACTTCTGTCTGTCATAGCTCAGTCATAGCTCAGTGTAGTGCGAATCTAGTGTAGTGCGGTCTACTAACTGCGTGATTATTTTTTGTGGAGTTGTTATTATTTCTTATTGAGTACAGTGGCTGCTGCTGTCTTGTGTTGAGTTGTTGTTATTGCTGTGTTATTGTTTGTATTACTGTACTTTAGATACTGTACGCTATTATGGCAACGAAAAGCAAGAAGGTTGTTGTCAACAAAAACTTGAGGCAATCAAAAGACTGGACAAAGGAGAGACAATGCAGAAGGTTGCTGCTGACTATGGCTTAGGGCGAGTAAGAGTAGGAGATTGGAAAAAGAAGCGATTTGAAAAAGAAAAATGGTGTTCTTTAAGATTCAATTAAGGTGCATTACGGGAAAGAAAAGCAATGATAAATTTTAAATATGGACAAATAAGTGAGGCTTTGTACTTATAGTTTACCCAATTCAGAGACAAAGGTGTATTTTGGGACATTTTCGAAATAAATTTAATGAAGGTGGCTCGACAGGTGGAAAAAACGTTACGGAATCCGCCAATTAAATATTTGTGAGGAGAAACTGTTCTAAGCGAATGTAACGGCCATTTGCCAGACAATGAACCAGGCTGTTTTGGAAACACTTAAAACAAATTACCGAAGGAAGCTACTATTGACATTGTTAGAACAAGCCGTTTGTGTGCATTTCGATGTGGTGACTAAATTGAAAGCGGTTAACGTAACGGATATAGCTAATTTGGTTGCAAGGTCCTGGGCTGACCTGAAAATGCAACGGAAGATGAGTAGGAGCCAAAAATTATTGAAAAAGGCATTCTTGCTTTGCTACAGCGCATCCCTGGATGTGAGGAACCAACTGTAGAAGAAGTTGAATGTTGGTTGAAGGAAAACAATGAGTACGTTATAACAGACGAAGAAATTGTTGATCTCATAAATAATGATGGCAACGGTCAAGATGGAGAACCTGCTGTCAATCTTCCAAAAGTATCCAATGAAAATGCAGTAAAGGTCCATAGAAGTCACCATGGCATACGTTGAGCATCAAGAAGAAGCTACAGGGATCGATACAATGATGCTTCAAAGGCTTGACAGCAAGAAAACGACAATCATCGTTGAAACAGCGAAGATCATAGCATTTTTTACATTTTTGTAAACTATGTACATACATAACATTTAATATCAGTAAAATCTTAAGCAAAGTCGTTGTAGCCTTATACATTAGCAACTTAAACATAAATAATTTGTAAAACTTTAACTTCGTTTTTCTTTTACCTGGTTTTTTAACCTTCCCCTATTATCCGATATTTTCGCTTATCCGACGTCATGGCGGCCCGTTTATATTGGAGACTATACTGTACATTTCTTCAATTTTAATTTTATTGTTGCTACTAGAAGGTTATGATCCGTAAACACATCCGCTCCTGGGTATGTCTTCACGCCCTTAATAGCGATGTTTATACATTTATTGATCGTTATATAATCTATTTGGTTTCACACACTTCTATCCACGTTTGAAACCCATGTGGAAATTATTTGCCGCACCCAGTCCAAAATTGCCAACAAGATACTCGCGCCTACCATAACCAACCTTTGCGTTGCAGTCATCCATTACCATTGTAATGTGTACCCGATCACAATACGAGTCAACGTAAATTGTTTGACGTGTATTTGAAATAGTGCAACACTGTCTAAAATTGGCAACCAATGTTTAACACATCGTGCTACAAAATAAATCCTACTCCAAATCCTACTCGCTCAAAATAAATCCTACTCCATTACTGTGACGACTTCCATCATGACCAGAGTAACAAACGTCTTAACCGTCCACACAACACTTTCCTGAATCAAACCATCTCCTGAATCAGCTGTCCATCACAACTAGTTGCAGTGTTTTTCTGTTAGTGACCTTGTGTGTTTTTTTCTGCCATATAAGAACAACTCCTTAGATTCCACGTTCCCATTGTCTTCAAAGTCGAGCCGGAGATTCTTAGCGCCCCTGGCCCATTTAAGTGCCACCCATGAAGCATTCAGAAGCTAGTGATCCATTACAAATTAGTGCAAATAATTGATCATCTACCTGTTAATGTTTCTATTAATTTTCTTTAAGTAGCTTTCCAATGGAACTAATATTTTCAGATCCCGCTTTCTTGGTCTTGTCTTATAAATCGTAAATCCATCTGTGGTATATTGAAAATATTAAACTAAAGGTTTCCAAATAGTGCACAGCTCTGTGTTAGATACCAATCTGTGTCTTATACGTCACTTATTAATATAGTTGATACCTATTTAAATTATTATGTAGAAAACAGTTTGTATTGTCAAATTTTTTTCTTAACTACATTCAAGACAAGGCAAAATATAGTTAAGATTCTAAAATATTAAACAAGATGAAATGTTCCAAATTATGATAAATAAACATGGAGCGTACGTATAAAAAATATTTTAGATCATACAAATTTGAGCGAATCGATTTTGTAAACTAAATTCAAGTCAGTTCCTTTGTGTTTGTACGAAATTTGCATGAGATCTGCTCGAAAAGGCAAATACTCTTTTAGTATTATCCTTTAAAAAACCATATCCAATTCTCTCTGAACCAAGATATACAACGTCGGCAAGAAGCATGGATATTTTGCTTGTCCTATGTATAAATAATAACTGCACTGGAACTAGAGTCTCTCTGTAAGTGGTTTAGCATATACGTAACGTAGTAATGGCAGTGGCGCCGAATAAAACAATTATTACTATTTAAAATTATCCTTTGTGTTCCTTGTATGTAGAAACTTTATATAATTGTACTATAAAAATGAATTTTAGTCTGTAAGTACTTATAAATCCGGATTATACTGGATAAGTTTCTATTTGGTTAGCGAGACCTATACATACTTATATATAAACGTCTAGCTTTGTCCGTCTGTCTGTCCGTCTGTCTGGAACGCTTTTGATACTTATTTGGTCACGTTTAGTTTACATTCAATACTAGCAGTGGCGTGCATTTAAATTTTTTTATTATGATAGATTATATTATAGAACTTAATTTTCTACTTTACTCTGTGTGAACCAATAAAATCCAAAAAACCCATAAATTTCAAGATAGACGCATATAGTTTCTTACTATTAAAAAAAGAATTCAAGTATACTTATATGAGCCAAGTTTCTTTGGGTTACGAAAAACTATATGAACAGAAGAAACAAGAACAATACTAAAACAGAGAAATAAGAACGTCGATATTAATGAACAGACAGAAATATATAAAACAGAATAAACGAACAACTCAACTGCAAATTCGATAGAATACTGGCTCCACTGAAATTATTTTATAAGCAAAACGAAGAAGAAATCCATCGATAGCCAACAATGTCAATAGAAACACATCATCATCCTGAATGACAGCAGAAAGCAACAGTTGCTAAAATATGATGGAAGGCTGAAATGCATCGCCAATTTAACAAACAGTGCTTACGACAGGTTAGTTATAAATAATTATATAATGGAGCACATAATACAAACAATTCTGTATTGTGATCCGGAAAGATCGACACAATCTTGGTTCCCTTTTCCAATTCCATTTCCCAATTATTCGTAAACAATTGTACAACGGTTTCCGTCGAATGTATATCTCTAAATCCAGAGTGTTCTTTAATCAATAATCTCTTTTTTCAATAAATTCCAATTGTTGCGTGTACACCACTTTTTCTATAATTTTTTCTAATCCAAGTAGAATGTTAATCCTATGCGTATTACTATTCTTATTTAAATTACGTTCTTTGCGTGTTGGTATTATCGTGCTCATCTGGGAATGTATGAAGTAACACATCTGTTCTTTATATTAAGTAGTGGATAGCCTTTAGTATAAAATGTGTCTTTAATTTATTTCATATTGATATCCTCCGAATCGATTTCGCTGGCCATGTTAAGAACAATTTTCTCCAGTTAATTTCTGAAACTAATTTCTGCCAATGTATTCAGCATATTGTTTACGTTTTCTTCTCCATATGGTGCCACGTCAATTTTGGTGCCACGTCAATTTTGGTGTTCTGCTATCGACGAAATACTTGTTTAATTCATCGGCTGTGGTCCTTTGGTCTCTTACAATTACACCTGATATTCCCATTTCCTTTATTGCTGTTAGGCTGGTTTATTCGTTATTTCCCTGAATATTCTCCACAAATTTTATTTTCATTTTTGCTTCTGTGGTCTATTGAAGAAGGTGCATTCAATAGACATTCAATGTCTTGCATTCGCCATGACCATTAAGAAATCACAAGGCCAATCCTTGAAAGTCTGTGGTCTGAGTCAAGAAAATCCATGTTTTTCCCATGGTCAATTATATGTGGCATGTTGACGGGTCGGAAGACCATCTGCGTTATATGTTCTTGCCCCTGATAATAAAACGAAAAATGTCGTCTATCACAAGGTGCTTCACTGAAGAGTGCAACCCATGCAACAAAATACATGGCCAATAAAGAATCATTAAAATACTTGATTTTTTTAATTTATATTTATTATCCTAATAAAAAATTGAACTTAATAAAATCCACAATCTGCTCATTTATTGCCTATAAGGCGGAACAAAGTTCGCCGGGTCAGCTAGTACTGTTATAGTAGAGTTTAGTGTTATTTTCTCAAGCAAATTATTGACAAAAGTCTTGCATAAATTATTCACATTATCTTCTTCATATTTCCAATTGCATACTATAAGATCCTGATTCAGAGATGTTATGTTAACAATTTTTCTTTCCAACAATATGTACTCCAAGCTAATTGGTTCTTGTAAAGTAATTCTTTGCCATAGATGGTTACTTATTTTTGCATTGTCGATAATTCCACCTTTAATATATTTGTCATTAGAAAGTAGTAATGAAATTGTCATTAGAAATTACGAAAAAAATTATAAAATGTAACTGATTTGTGACTATTATTACTAGGACTATTATTTTAGGAAATAACAATTATGCCTACTTAATTAGAAACTGTATCATCTATGGATCCTTCTATTGTTTTATTAAAG
>WYDF02126178.1:0-23225 GCA_009867245.2 Adranes taylori
AATATGGGAACACGGGAATATGGGAACACGGGAATATGGGAACACGGGAATATGGGAACACGGGAATATGGGAACACCGGAATATGGGAACACGGGAATATGGGAACACGGGAATATGGGAACACGGGAATATGGGAACACGGGAATATTTTTTTTAATTTTTCACACAACATTGCATTCGAATACGCGCATGTCTTTTTATACTTCAAGCGGGAACACGGGAATACCGTAAAATGGGAATATGGAAACACGGGAATATGGCAACACGGGAATATGGTAACACTGGAATATGAGAACACTGGAATATGGGAATATGGGAACACGGGAATATGGGAATACGGGAATATGGGAACACGGAAATATTTTTTTTAATTTTTCACACAACGTTGTATTCGAATACGCGCATGTCTTATATACTTAAAGCGGGAACACGGGAATACGGGAACATGGGAATATGGCAACACGGGAATATGGTAACACGGAAATATGAGAACACGGGAATATGAGAACACGGGAATATGAGAACACTGGAATATGGGAAATGGGAATATGGGAAACGGGAATATGGGAACACGGGAATACGGGAACACATATTCTTGAAACTTTGTTAGACATATCGCTGGTCGCAACGAAGACGGGGCCGCAGGCCGCGGCAATTTGACCATGTCGCTGGCCATCAAACTCAGGTCCATTTCATATCAAACTGAGCCACAACGAAGTGTGGCCGGGTTTAGCTAGTATATAATAAAAAGAAATAAATAATAAATTTAAATAAGAATAGAGGAAACAAATTACAATATGGCATTTAAATAAAAATTAACAAGATGCGATAAAACATAAAGGTACAATCATACCAATGACGTTACACAGATGTTATGATTACTACCTCCCAAGATAACTCAATTGAGAACAACTAACACAACAAACCAAAACTATTTGGTAAATACAAGTAACACATTTGTCGAAATTAATTATTGAAGGTTACTTGTTTGTGAGTACACCTTTTCCAGTCATTTTCTTAAAATTTACTACCTATACTCACTTACCAATATTCATGAAAGTCAAATGTCACGTAAGTAACATGCGGATTATCATACTCAAATATATGATGAGAGTAGGCATCCCAAACAACCTTTTCTTTTCCAGACTGATCAACTAAATTTATAACACATACAGGACCATAACGTAAAACTTCCTTCGTAAAATGTGTTTCAAATGCAACTTTAGTATCAGCTTCACCTTTGTACAAAGAAAAAAAAATTAAGTTAAATAAAGACCATACCATATGTGATACAAATGACCTACCATAAAAAACATTGGTATATCTTTTAAAAGTTAAACGATTTTAAGTTTGTTTCCTATTTTAGATTGTAGTAACAGATATATTAACTTTAAATCTTTAATAGCATCTTAAGATATGTACATACATAAATCTACACAGCAATAGCAGCAAAAGCCCTGCTGGCCTGTTGGCTCTAAAACTCATTATTATTATTTTTTGTTTTACGTAGGAACTGTAGAAACCTTCAAAAGACGAAGGATGCCCGTGAATCCAATACGTGATTTTTACCCTAACTAAAACTCCACTCCCTGTTGGGATTGTATATTGTTGGGAGACTGGAGAGTTTGTTTGAATGAGGCTTTAGGATTTATCATCCTCTTCAGTCTGGAACTGCTAAAACTCATTAGATCATAACGCCATTAAATCTTAACGGAACAGGAAAGAGCAAGTCCTAACTTTAATAGAAACAAGCAAACACGAGAAATTCTTGATGCCAGCTACTCGATGCTGTCAACTCTTTGATGATATCTTTGGAATTAACGACTCCATCCTCAACAACAGTCTGTCAGTCTTCAAGAAACCACTTTTGCCCCTACATAAAACGAATACACTGTTTCCAAAACTGATGATCACACATTCGTTCAAGACCCAAATATTGCATTCCATATTTTTCGAAGCCACAACAGTTAAGCTTCTAAAGAATAACCAAGTCAATTTCTACAAATTTTAAACCAAATATGGAATCACATCGACAAGTAATATTAACTCCAGAAACAGTCTTACCGCTCGGAGATTGTGAGATAAAGTAGAGATGTCAAAGAAACAACAGATCGATGCGCAAATGGTGATGATAAATTAATTCCCTAATCAGGACTCAACTTTCAACGCTCTTCTCAAAAAAATTTCGCACATAACGTTCAACAAATAAAGATATTTACTGGAAACGACTCTGCACCTGTTCTCAACAGGCTGATCAGCGTCATTTCCATTCCTTCAGTCGTTCTACAGAAGAGCAGCCTCAGCAAGAGAACAGCAAATCGCTTGTTACACATTACTGTAGATTTGGGTCTGCCCTATACACACCTATTTGCAATAACAAGAAATTCCTGGATCACTAAATTGAAGTCAGAAGCAAATTAATTGTATTATTTTCTGTAGCAAAATTTTCTTTATGGTCCATGTAAGCTTATTTTAAGATCGTGTTTAGTACCACACTTACATACATTTTAATGGAAATGTGCTATAAAATTCTTTGTTGTTTATAATAGTACGTCTAATCATACGTGTGATCACGACTGAAACCACTTCCAGCTAAACCCGTGGCCGAATAGGACCATAACCTCTCCCAATATAAATGAACGATTAAAGTTGAGACTTTATTACAGCTCAAGTATTTGAGCACATACATGAGTAGCCACAAATAAAAACAATATTCACGAAACAATTACAATGTATTACACTGTTGACATTTATATATTAAACTTGAATGGAAAGTTTGAAATGATGTTTTTGTCCCAAGCATAAAAACGATACTTTAAATCAACTTATTTCTTAACTTTATAAACGGAAAAATGAAATAATGTAAATATGATATTTTAAGACACTACATAACTTTTATTTGTTAATTAGTTAAGTTAATCATTTCGAAAACTGCATATTGACTTCATGACATACCTTAAAAACCAGGTCTGGGTAAATCAGGTCAGAGTAGATTAGAGGGGTTAATGTAAAGATACTTTGAGTTCATTTATCATTTCGTTTGTGAAGATGAGTTAGCGCCTCATAATAGTTAATCTCACTTAAGATGTTATGTCGGCAAACTGGCATCTAGGTTCATAGATCTCTGTAATAATGCATTTGTGTATATTACATAGAGAATTTTCAAATTAGTTTAAACAAACCGTTGGTTTTCATTAAGTGATGTTGATGAAGTTCTGATGAAGACTACCACCTCAGGCAAAAATGGATCGATCTACCCTGGGCTGGTTTTTAAGCTAATTGTGTGTTTCATAAGTCTGTATGCAGGTTTCTAAATAATAAATTTATCTAATTAATTTATAAAAGTAGTTAACTTTATGCATGTAATATAATTAATACTTGAGATCTTTAACTATTAAAAAAAGTATTTGTGCCGGCTTGTTTCGTTTTTGTGTTTGTGCTGTGAATAAATGTGGCAAATCTTATAGTAAGTAAATTTTATAAGAGGGTAGACAATTAAAAAATAATTACCTTTATCTATCCTTGGTGGTGGTCTATATTTATAGCCTGGTTGAGACCAATAAACTGGAATGGATCCTCTGACTTGCACAAATGAAACTTCATGATGTTGGTAGGCAATTAGCTGTTCTGTTTCGACGTAATTCGCGCATTCGCCATATTCATCAACGCCTCGTCTCTTGTATCTTAAAGAGTAAAAATATAACAATAATTATTCTCCTAATTGCTGATTGCTGCTCCTAATTGCTGAAAAATAAATATGTACTATCAAATACTACGCAATAGTTACGAACCGATTATAATGGTCAAGTACGTTTATTTAATATGTGTGTGAAATATATCTAAAACATATCGTTCGATAAATATGAGGGCCGCCTTTTGAGCTTTTACAAACGACGACAAGATGGCGCGATTAGATGTACAATTGGCATTAAATTAGAGATTTGAGACTATTAAAAGAGTGACAGCTCAGAAACGTTTAAAACAGTTGTAAAAAAATGGAAAGTTCAACTGAAGGTTTCGTTCGATGTTTTTTTTTTTACGATTTTAGTAAAAACACTAACCACAATGCCTCAAATCGTTCGTACTTCCGGATCGCTGGTCTTATTTCCGAATCGCGTTCTGACTATGGTTAAATGAATAATGGAAACCGTAGATGCTAAAAATCGCTATTTAAGGTTGGTTTTGTAAGAAATTCATAATAAGAGTAAAAAGCATTTTTGAACAATCGTATGTCTATAAAATCTGCGGATTTTTCAGTCTGTTAATCTAATTGAAGGGCATATTAATCGTTGTTTAAATCTTGTATTGTGTCCATGAACATCTGAAAAGATTTAATCATCGTCGTTGAGTTAAAAGATTTGTGTTGCTTAATTTAATGCATTGAAGACATTCGTATACATGTACATATATTGGCAAGGCTTCGTAAGAATTCTGCAGTCAATAAAATCTTGTCTACAGTCATCCATGTTTGACACATTACTGACGCCCCTACGCTGTATAGCAAACCCCTTTCCTGATGACGACATCGACCCCATATTTTCTTCAACAGTATATAATTATAACAATGATACTGTATCCAATATCTGTGAATATTCAAATAATAACATTAATTTAAACAAAACTCTACAAGTGAAGAAGAAATACTTGACATATTGAATAATTAAACTCTAAATACTCCAGCCGTAACCGATGGAATATCAAATATCTTTATTAAACATTGCGCACCAATTTTGTCTTTTCCCTTTAGCCTATTGTTTCAAAACTCACTGGATTGAAACAAAATGTACTACCCTAAATATCCCGGTTCCTATGAAAATTGGAAAAATGATAGTCAGGAAACGTATATATGTATTTTTTTTTCAAAAACAATTTTTTTACATTTTGGTAGCCCCTGTAATTCTATTTAAAATGATACCGCGCATGATGGGTCTAACTTATCGGTTCAAAGATATGACCCTTAATAACTTAAAATTTCGCAATTTGCCATGGCAACGGACATTCAACAATCATATATATATGAAGGCCTACAAAATAGCTCATATATGCAAAGTTACAGGAAAAAATATTTTACGTTGTATGAAACATATAAACTTCTTTTGCCAATGAATAGATGTTGTTATCAATAGCGGGTGCACATTATAATTTTGGGAAGGGTTCAAAATGATTATTTTATTGAGAAATTCAGTTTCGATTAGAAGATTAGAAGAATGAAATTTCGCTCGCATATAGTATATTGTATTATGCGTCGAATGAAAGTATACTATCCCTGCAACTGATATAGAGCGCGACGTTGCCACATTTAAAATTTTACAAAGTTTTTGATATATCTCAAGAACTATAAAAGATAGGTCACTTGAATAAACTTTATTCTATAAGCCACCAAAAGCTCGTTCAATTTTATTTGAAATATTTTTTATAAAATTATAAACTAACATATATACAGATTGTTTTTATGTTTTGTAAACTTTACGATCGATTTACTTGAGACCGGCTATTGTACTACATTAAATATCTCGGTTCCTAGGAAAGTTGTAAAAATAAAACTTGGGGAACAAGTGTAGGACCCAGGAACATCAATTTTACGCAAAGAGGAACGAAAAAAAGGTGACTCAAAAGCGGTAGTGGGGAAAAATTAAGTCAAAAACTGCAGCAGACCGCGCAAAAGCGGACAAATTCATAAAACCAGACTGCTTGCACGCCAGACAGTTTTTCTAGAACTTAGTCGAAAAGAGAGTCAAGAGGGGTGGTAGGCTATGCCAAACCGGACGCTGCCCGCGCCGTATGCAAATACGAGGTAAATGTGAGTCAAGAGCGGCTTTAGGTTGCGGCACAGGCAAATTGGGGACCAGGGGATTCATGGGTAGGCAATTTATAGGTTACTCATGTTGTTTAGTTTACCCTAAACACTAATGAATAAGTTGAATAAGTTAATTTATGAATAAGTTTTGACCATGTTAACTTATCATCTAGAAAAATACCTAGAAACTTTAAAGATCCAAGGTTTGAATCAACAATAGATTTCAAACTAAACATGATGGCTTGGGTCTAAAACCCCCTCTTGTGCACCACACGACTGACTCTTACTTCTTGCAAAGTTTTACCCGTATTTAGTAAAGTGGTGTCGTCTGCATACAAAATCAAATCTGTGTTACTAAGCGTGAAGATATCGTTTACGTATATTAAAAATAGAATTGGCCCCAATACGGAACCCTGAGGGACACTGATTCGGACTAGACTTTTACTTGAGTAACTGTTATTTGTATATACAACCTGATACCTATCAAATAAGTAAGACTGAAAAATTTCACGTTGTTATCATCTAGTATGTATTGTTTGAGTCTATCATGCGGCACACAGTTAAAAGCATTGCTGAGATCATAGAAAACGGCCTGAGTAAACTTGCGACTCAAATGTATTTAGAATGATATATAAGAAGTCATGAAGAGCAGAACTCGTAGATTTACCACCCCTAAATCCAAACTGCTTATTATTAAAGAGCTGTTCGGAATAACCTTCGATATCTTGAGAACGTTTGGATATCTACCTATCCTAATATATATATTGTATAAATTTATTAGAGGATATATGATAATGTTTAAAACACACATTACAACTTTAGCACTGACTCCGTAGAAATCCTTGCTGCTGCTATTTTTTAGACTACAAATTGCATGTCTACCTTCATGCAAAAACATTCGACTGGGGAACTGCAAAATCCGTACGCAACATCGTACTAGTTGACGAATGATGAAACGCGTGGTACGCAGCGTCCGCAAAAATAATCAGACCGCTTGATATATGAGTCTTTCTCTCTGATAAAGGGAAAGTGGCAATCGTGGTCGGTAAAACAGGCACTGCAGCAATATCTCAACATTCTGGCTATCTGTAACCCCACATAATAAGTAGTCAGATAAGGCGTCAGATAAGAAAACAAGTCAGATAGTAATCAGATAAGGCGACTTTCTTGTTTGTAAACAAAAAACTGTATCAAATCATAGATATATGCGTACGAGCCAAACACTAAGCTGGACCGGTAACAACCAACCAAGATGAACCTAATCCAGTAAACTTGTTCATTCACAAAGCACCTCAAGAAAATGATTGGTCGTTCCTAGAGATGTACTGAATATGTCGTAATCTTTTCGGATCAAAGAACACTTAATGCTGAATAGTATACAAAGCTTTGTCAGAAGTCATCGATGCAATCAGGAAAACCAACCGAAAAACATCATATGATCCTTCATCGTGACAATGGGAGCTCTTACACAACAAAGAATGTATTTTACTTTAAATATACTTTTCATAGCGCCAGAACATCGAAAGTATAATGCTATGTTTCATAATTTAAATTTACAAAATAAAAATAGTCACAAATTCTCAGCACCCTCTTTTAAACAAATACTTAAATCGAAATTAAAAATTATAAAGTTGAGATGCATGAAGCTAAAATGTAAAAAATGATTAATAATAAAGAATTGTCAATTCAAAAACTCACCTTGTGCCTGCACGAAATCGACTACGCCTTGAAATAATCGACAATTTAAAAATTTCAAATCGCGGCGATGTTTGTACGCCTTTTATGTCCTGCTCTAAGCGTACTCGGCAATCTTCCACTTGAATGAAACCTTGAATTATCGGCAAAATCCATGTATCACATAACGGATTCTGTGAAAAAGATGGTAAATCATAGAAAACTTAAGTAGGTTAGGTACATTGAAAATTATAAAAAATTGACTTTTCTTGTAAGCGTTCAGTTTATATATAAAATTAAGTTTTATAATATAAGAAATCGAGATTAGTTACAATTAATAAAAAATATGTAAAAGTTTTTATTCTCGTAAAACAAGTTCAGGGGGACCCGAACCGGAAGCAAACCGAAAACACCGTTATTTTCGCCGGAACACAAATCGGAACTGAAGCGATATTTTTTTCGGTTTTTTTTTTCGATTCACGAGAAACTTTTTCGCTGATAAAAGCTACTTTAAACCACGTATTAGAAACAAACTAACAGTAGCAAGACGCGCCTCCAGAAAATCCAGCTTCAGGCAGAATATCAAGCCAAGGACAAGTAGGTGAAGAAGAATGCTAAGTCTGATCGCAGGAAATGGATTTCAGAATTGACCGAGAAGGCAGAGAAAGCGGCAGGCGCTGGAAACATAAAGGAACTATACGATGTCACGAGAACTCTCTCAAAGAAGAAAGTCAACCGCAGAAGACCGATGAAAAGTAAACAAAGGGACCTCCTCACCAACGACGAAGCACAACTTGCAAGGTGGCGCGAACACTAAATGGAGTTGCTCAATAGAGAAAGTGAGGAATTGGCTGAACAAGAACCTAAAGAGAAAGAAATTGTCCAGAATAGAGAAGGAGTAGGAAATGTAACTAACTCGAAGTCACCCTCCAAGGAGGAGATCAAGACAGCGATCAAGCAGCTAAAAAATGGAAAGGCTCCTGGAGCAGATAATATTTCAACAGAGCTGACCCAGATCCTGTCAACGGACCCATGCACCACCACTGATCTTCTGCACCCTCTCTTCAGGAAGATTTGGAACAAAGAAAACTTGGAGAGAGGAACTTCTCATCAAATTACCCAAGAAAGGGGACAACACTGACTGTCATAATTGGAGAGGAATCACCCTACTATCAATTCTAAGTAAAGTGTTGACGCGGGTAATACTCAACAGAATCAAAGCACGTGGAATGACAAATCAGGAAGAAGCAAGCAGGGTTTAAAAGTCATCGTTACTGTACCGAAAGCTTCGTATTATTAACACGCTTCGTATTATTATCGAACAGTCAAATGAATTTATCATTAGACTTCATCTTCCCTTCGTAGATTTTGAAAAGGCCATCAATTCCCTTAAAATGGGCATTATGTAGAAAACCTTGCAGAAATACGGGATACCGGAGAAGATAACAAAAGTAATTAAAGAAACATACAACAACTACACAGGCCGTGTCATCCACGAGGGGAAAATAACGCAACCATTCGCAATCGAGTCAAGAGATCTCCAAGGATGTATTCTGTACCCAACAATCTGTCTATTTGTTCTGGATGAGGTGATGAGGAAAGTCACGGATGGAAAAAAGAGGTACATACAGTGGAAGCTGACTGAATGACTGGAACATCTAGATTTTGCAATTGATATCTGCCTTCTCTCACAGAATCATCTTAATATGGAAAAGAAACTCCAAGACCTCGAGTGCGAAGCCAAAATGGTGGGTTTGAAAGTAAACTCCTCCAAGGCAAAGATTATGAAGATAAACACAAGAGATGCAAGAACACTGAGAGTGAACAATGAGGACATCGAAAATATAGAAGAGTTCATGTACCTTGGGAACTTAGTAACCCATGATGGTGGTGCAGCTGCATATGTCAGAGCAAGAATCCGAAGGCAAATGGGGTCTTCATTCAACTGTATCCACTCTGTAGGGCAAAAGACTTTCACACGACCAAACTCCGAATTTTCAAAACCAAAATGAAAACAGTGCTATTATACGGTTATGAGACTTGGAAGGTCACCTCCAAAATCAACAGTAGCTTAAAGGTCTTCCTGAATAGGTGCCTCAGAAAACATCTCCGAATCTTCTAGCCAAATGTGATAACGAAGATCTTTGGAACCAAACGAGAAAGAAATCAATTTCCAATCAAATCAAAAGGTGGATTGGAGGTCGATTAGTCATACCCTCAAAAAAAAACCAAAGAAGAAAGGACAGACTATTGCAGACCTGAAAGTCCACGCTAGAAATAGAATGCGCTGCAGAAACTTCGTCGAGGCCCTATGCTCTGGATAAGAGCAAAAGAAATTAAGTAAGTAAATATAATGTAGTAACATTATGAAATTGCTACAATTTTGTTTTAGGTTTTTATTACTACAAAAATTATAAAAATAATTCAGAGCGCTTGCTGCCCTGGTATGGAAAAATATTCGCCTTTGACATTTTAATTATGTATGTGAGCACCAAGTTATGGCGAAAAGCTGTATAAGAAAGATAGTGGCGGTGTGGGTGTATTGACATTAATTTGCTAATTAATGTTGACATTAATTTGCTAATTAATGTCAAATACGATTTAAATACGAGCTGAACCGAAAACCGTAAACCGGAACTGAACCGAAATATTTTTTCTTTGCCGAACCGGAACGAAAAAAATTACGGTTTCCTAATAGTACACGAAAACTTTTGATATTCGCTTTACTCTAATTAGTTAATACTTAGGTCATGCACTCTTGGTTTTCAAACATACAGATCTTTCGAATAGGTAATGTAATATTAATTAGACTTTCACTATTAATGGAAATCGTTTTCCATTAAACTCTATTGATAGGACAGATATTGATTAAAACTTGTTATTTATAACGTTTTAAGCTTCCTCTCTAATACGTAATTTCTAATTATCATCCTCAGAAAAAAAAGCGTTTGAAATTTCAAATGAAAGAAAATTAAAAGCAATTGGTAGGTATCTATCTAGTTGTGACATTTCATAAAAATAAAATTAATTATTAAAATGTGCTATTTTTCCTGGGAATGTCGGCTGTTTTCTAAGTTGGTACTATATAGCGACCCAGGGTATTGTCCGGCTAAGCTACTGGCCCATAAAAGATCTCAAATTTGTCAAACCAAAAAACTATTAAAATGATTCTCTAGCAACTGTACTTCAAAATTTACCAAAGATAAAATAAAATCAATATAAATATATGCAGGTAAATATTTGATTGTTAAATCTGGCGGAAACCGAATAAAAAAATAAAAAATGGGTAATAATATGCATTTATATAATATTTGATAGTTGATGCAGTTAAAACAAAATTACATCATGACGTACAATGAAAATAATAAAGACTTAGAAAATCGAACACGGCTATAGAAAACTTATAAGGACTACACGGTAAACACCGAAAATATATACAAGCATAAAGAACAATAAAAACAGACCTAGTTAAACAAACTGTCAAAGTTACGACCAAAAACTCATAGTAAAAACTAAATAGATCAATAATGTACGTTCCTACAGTTTTGCTCTAGGAAGGGTTATTATCTTGTGGACGTTATAAGTTTACGACAGATAATTACGAAGTAAAAATTTGTTCTTGGTTCTTGTACACATTATAATCTGACTGCAATACACATATCAAGAAAATTCGTAATGACAATTAGTATGCAACATAAAATACGTCTGGAGAGAGGGGAATAATCACCTTGCCGCCATGCTTTTATAACTGCTTTATATTCTCAGTACATTCTCTTATATTTATATTACAACAAAGTATGTCTACGTAAATGAAAGAAGGGTTAATAAAAAAAGAATTTATTAAAACAAATCTTGGGCTAAATGGCTATTATTTCCCACTTTTTGTAATGCGAATAACTTAGGCCCTACGAGCCCTATTTCATGAAATTTTACAAGCATGTGTATAGTTGTTGTTTCAAAGTGCTAAGAAAATCTGACAACGATTAATATAAATGAAGAAAGGGCACCAATTTGAGTTTTTTTTTAATTTCAAAACTTGAGAATGTTGAGCATGAACGCTTTATTATAAAACAAAATAAACATTCTATGAAATCATATTAATATTTAAAATAAATATTAAAATGTCAATTAAATTACAATACACATACTCTTAATAGCTTTAAAGCAATTATTTTGTACAAAAGTATATACTCACATTTAATTCAATTAGTTCCTTTACCATATGTCTATTCCAGAAAAACCTGTCATCCACATTTTTCCATAATCCTTCCGTATCAATTTGATTTTTTTCTAATTTACACAACCTTTGCAAGGAACTAGTTATATCACATGTTTGAGAAAAATAGAAAGAATCAGTATCAGTAAAAATTTTATAAAACTCATCAATTATTTGCTTCTCAAACTTTTCCTTATCTTTCACTTCTTTTCTAAGAGGAGTACCAACTGCCATTGCAGCGGCTTGTTGTGTTGTTGCTTTAATAGCATTTCCAGCACTTTTTAAAGTACCTAAGGTTTTAGTAAATGCTACATTTTTCTGTAAATCTATAAATGGATTTGAATTATTTTTCTTGGGTATTGTCATAGATTTGTGCTTATGACAAGAAAGTAGTCCAATATCAGTATTTTCATCACCCAAATGTAAAAACACCACAGATTTTATCTTAAATACTTCATTATCAGTGTGAATTTTACCAATTGAAACGCAATCTTTTATTATTAGTAATCGTGGGTCGAATAATGTTGAATGTTCTACTTTTCCGATAATTCCATAACACACTCCTAAACAGTGCGGATCGTCTGCATCAGTTAAATCCCATCCTAAAATTGATTTTAAAGAACATTTATTGATAACATTAGAAATTTTCAGTAACATTTTGAAAATAAAACACCTGTTTTTGGAATAAACGCTCCAGTTTGCCTATCCCACCACAAACTGTGCTCATTCTTTACAAATATATAAAAATCATCTGTTCTAAATAATTCCATATTGAAATATCGAATTTTCTTTCTTCTCTTTTTGAGCTTTTAGCCCATTACGCCGGCTTATCCAAAACTACTGTGATATAAATCTACTACATGCACCTCTTCTACAGCTGGTTCTTTATTAGGAATAGTTTGGACAGATTCCATATGACAGTAATGTGAACGCCTATCATATGCAAATAAAATATAATCTCGAAAATAACAACGATAGCCACAAATAGGTGGCACTATACAACATTGAACTATTTACTATATAACCGCCATGGTGACTATGGCTAGTTAAAGTGAGGCAAAGCGAGAGGGATATATAGCGGTATGTCTCTCTCTCGCTTGTACTCTTTATATAAGACTATTGACGATAATCAGCTTTGCGTATTTACATTATTTAAAGTATTACGGATTTCATAAAATTTTTGGCCTCAAAACTATGTTCCTAGGCATCCATGTCAGTTACGTAGTATATAGTTCAATGAACTAGAATTGTATTTCGAGTTTCGCTGTAAACTGCCTGAGTTCAATAGCAAAAATTTCTGTGGAGATTAGTTTATAACGTGACAGATTTCAAAAACTTACAAATCTATTCTGAAGCTACCCTAGCATTTAGAATACTTAACTAACTTTACTGAAATATAACACATAAGATGCCGTCTGATTCACCTATAAGCTACACGTCCAGATATGATTGTCGAAATGAAATAGATAATCATAGAATTGTCCCTGATTGTCCCCGAGTTCGTGCGTGGCTGCCATACGTGATGGTTCGCGAATGGCGAGCTCCATTGTTGAACAATTTTTTAATAATCTTTAAATTATTACTATGGCTTTTATGTGAAAACGTGCTCGATTCAATTTTTTTTTTATCCGGAATATTTTTAGCCTTAATGGTTCACGCAATAAGCGCTTATATATTGTTTTGAAACCAATAATGAATAATATTGGCTCTCACAAGAATGTTTTATACTAATTCATTAGAAAAATTATATTTTTGCTGCTTATCAGAGCTGAGTTTAGATTAAACACTATGCGTAAGCGCCGGGGTACACACTTTTTCAAGATATCGATTAATAATGAGTAAAAGGACTAGTTTCCATACCCGAATAAAAGATTTGTAGAAGAAGATTGTCTCCATCCAAACACTATAGATTTTTGGTGTTATATCTTTGAGTGTAGTAATAAACTATACTTAAAAGGTATATATATACATGTTTTATATTGAATATAAAAATCAGTGTCGTATTGTTCGAAAAAGTAATCAAGACCTTCTCTTGTAGAACTATATATGTATTTAGGTCTATAGCAATCTCGGGGTTTTGTGCTCATCTTTCGTCTCCACATCTTTTCTTGATTTTATCATATCCGATGCTTTAGATCTAGAATATCATGGATAATAGAATTCTGTATAGAATTTGTCCTGTCAATCCGCATACCCTATAATACTTGTCCATTTTTCTAGTTACTGTATTTCCCATCAAGCCATCAAGTCAATGTTTAAGGTGACCAGCATTAGTCTCATCGTGATTTCTATTACATTTTCAGGAAATAAGGGAATGTTTAGTGAATAAATCAATGGAGAACTGTGGTTACCTGTATTTAGACATAAATGGGAAGGTTCGAAAGAAGCAAAACAGTATATCGAAATATTCTATTACATAATTTATTACAGTCTAAAACAAAGCAGTGATACATTTATTTTATAGTATCTCATTTGAAACACTATTTCCGACTAACTTAATCGTGTTTTGATTTGGTAGAAGTAGTCACACTAGACGTTGAATCGTCACGGAAATGTACAAAGACAAGTGAAAACAGAAAAACTCCAATCATCATCGAAAATGCGCTGGCATAGTAGGGATAGGCACTCTGAATGAAGCGTTCATATTGCGTATGTTGTAAAGGACGTACGGAAACTTGCGTAGTATGGTAAAGACGTGTGTAACCCACACGATCGTAATCAACCTAAACAATAAAAACGTAGATAAATTAAAATATTTTAATGGTGTATTTGTTAAACAACTTAACAGATCATTTCGTGTCTATGCGAGGAAACACAGTAAGTCAAGAAATAAAAAAAATGCATTACCGATCAGAAGGGTTTTAGGTAGTGCTAAAGATGTGACAAGATACGCTAAATTAAATGTTGTTCATGAATTGATATGGTTTTGTTTCTTGCTAAACTTGTTTAATATTGTCTGTAGGGCGTAATTCATGTAGTAGAATTACGGCACATAAGACCTTTATGAGGTATTAAATATCTCGCTGATACTCTCGGCATGATAGCAGCGGCGATCTATTATACCATTAATTAATCTGCAGGAAATACGAACTTCAAAAATATCTTCCGTTGTTCGATTTCGATCAATGGTATTGATTAATCTTGCTTCATAATGACCAGGGTCCAGAAAATGAGTACCCACTCTATAAACACAGAAACGTTCAGTAATATCGTGTTCTGGGCCATTTTAATTATTTAAAAGACGAAATCGGTGATCAATCCTCGATATCGACCAAGTGATTTGAAAATTAAAATTGATGCCAATAAATTTGTTACATTATATCATCATTTGTTCAATCTGTTTAGTAAATCTCAGTTGATTATCATACACTAGGTTTTTATAAAAGTGACTAATCTAAGTCTAAATTCACTTAAAAGTAAAATTGAAAGGTTATTATAGTTAGTGAGCGATAAAAAGTAAATAGTAAAGGCAATTCTAGTACATCTGTAAATCAGTAACCCTACAATGTGACACCATTTCATATATTCAGCAAAAATGATCTAATAGGTGTACCAACATCTTTCATGACTAAGTTGAACAAGAATGGAGAGCAGTGTTCACCTTGAAAAACACTTAATTAGTAACTGTCAATTAGAACGGTCTAAAAATAAAGTTCTAAAATGAGAAACTAAACCTTCATAAAACCTGATTTGAATATCTTATCTAATTGAGTAGAGCAACAAGTTTTATAGATCGCATCTATCTGATACCATTTCTGCAATGCATCAAACGGGAATTCTTGATAACAAAATAGGCTAATTATTATTGAACCACCCTTATATAATCCATGCTACCCACTAATAATAAATTATGCACATTAATGCTCATTTAATGATATATCAAACAAAGTAGATACACTTCTATAATATGCTATATCACTAGAGACTCGTTTTAACAAGTTGTTACTCATACTACGAACCTGGTCTTCCAACTGCTGGAAGTATTTTTTGCGATTTATTGATCTGACTGAAATAAAACTTTTGGAATATTTCTTCACTATATTGTACTTATACACACAGCATTTTTACTAACCTTAAACTGATAAACTCCATAAACATCCGGTATTTTGAATCGTGCTTCATATTTTCCAGTATCGCCTAAGCGTTTCAATCCGGTTCGAACGAATGGATCAATGCGAACGAATTCTAGTTGAATATCATCAGCTTGGAAAGGTCTCCAGATACCATCATCCAAAATATCAATTTCGATTGTATAAACCTAAATGAAAAGTATGATAAAAAATATTGCAAACAGTTCTATGATTTTAATCAAAATACAAAGATATTAAGAACAAAAACTTCTTAATCCATAATTTACGATATCTTATGCATTACGGGTACTTGGCATACTTCATTGATTGTAGATATGTGAGAGAGAGAATCTACTTCAATGCAGTTTGACACAAAAAAGCATAAAGAAATGTGGACAAAAAATTGGTATCGCATATATCACTACAAACGAATTTCTCATTTTCCTGCAAACAGTCGACAATAATTATATAAAGATCAATAAGTGCAATGATTAGTGGCAATAAATATTGTTAATGTGTATAATGATAATCAAATGTGAGAATTGAAAATTTTTAAATACAATAACGAATCATGCTTACAACATCTTCCATAATTGTATATGCTGGTGGTGGCATTGTTTCTCCTTCTCTATGATGTGTAACAGATTTTACATACAATTGTCCGTTTTCTCTAAATGTCCAAAGTGTAATAGAAATAGCTACATCTTCATTACCAGATCTGGGAATTTTTTTATCTCCCTGGAAAAAAAACAGTAATTATGTAAATTCATCAAAAACCAAACAGCATGAAAAAATAAATGTGGGCTATAAAATATGCGATAGTATACTATAATTACTTACATGTGCTCGTTGAACTGCTGAATTAAAATATTCATCGGAGAAAAAATCCAATGATCCACTAAAGACAACTCTTGCATTATTTCTAGCTTGTAAACCAGCTATTAGAATAGTGTTTTTGCCAACCGCATGAGGATACTATAAAAAAGATTTTTGAATAAAAATACCTATGAGACAGATGATATTCTCCCTTCTATCGTAAGTTCAGACTTTCGGAAACTTTATGAAGGTAGCAGCTATTTGAATAACTTATAATCTTAATATTAATGCAGAATATTTGTAAAACATGGTTACTAATATAATGTAGCAAGATATTCCTTTGTGGAATATGTAATTATAAAAAATTTCATTCAAAAGTGTCTGTATATACATCTACAGACACATCTGTAGATCTACAGACATCTACAGTACACACTAAAGCAAAGGCTATCTATTTAGCAAATTTCGTTTATCATGGAAGCTCACAACCAGCCTAGCCGTTTAACATTCAATCAAATCAGTCTATGTAGATTACCCACTAGCACATTAGCCACGTATCTAGTAACTCTTGTCCTTGGGACTCGCAAGCACGGTAGGTGTGTTTGTAATTAATTTTAGCTAGAATCATAAAGATCCCAAAAATTGTCCCTTGATGACCCACAAAGAATAGTATGCGCACCATAAAAAAGTACATACCAAAATCCAATATGTGATAAGGATTTTGCTATGTACTTTGCATCATTAAAAACCTTAATTTGCTTAGCAAACGATGTCCTAAATGGCACTAATAAAACAGTAACATTGCGTATATGTAAATACTTTAATAGCAATTTGAACCTGGATTCAACACTGTTGAGAGCATTTGTTAAGCTACTACGATTTCAGCTTATAGACCTCAAAAAGTGTAAATTATTTGCTCTTACAACTTTTCCGTTTCTACTATTGCTAAACCTTTATAAATGTTTGCATATTTAATTTAGCTGGCCGTAGAGAATTTTTAACATATAACAGGCTATATCCAGGTAACCGTTAAAATTTAATCCTTCACAGAAGTGTGCTTTAAAGAGGTACTATATATATATATATATATACATGATGCTACTAAAACTTCTTCCATGGGTTACACAGCACACACTTTATTGTAGAAAAATTAAAAAAGAAATTACAAGAGCTGTTATCGAGGGAAAAATATTCCAAATAAAATTTAACAAGTTGATAAAAAATTGCTTGGATTTTTATTTTTAATAAGTAACTTTTCTAGAAACCTGGCCACGTCACGTACTATTACAATATTGACGTGAGACTAATGTCATTAGATGTAGATTATAAAGAATTATATTTTTGTTCCATCATTCAATTAGTAACTTTGTATGAATACTAACATTTTTGGGAAAATTAAAAATAGCGATTTTCCATCATCTTGGGCCGGGAAGATATTTACTCATTTCTACAAATATTATATGCCTGTTGCATCAATTCCAATCGTTTCAGAAGTTTAGGAGTTCTCGCGAGCACAAGCACTGAAGAACAGTAACTTCTTTCACATTTTAGGCAAAGAACTTTTTTTTGAAAATTTTTGTTTATAGTAAATTATACACAATTAACCCCTCCTTGACTTGCATATAAACACTGTGAATATATGACCCGAAATAGAGAAAAATAAAAAAACTGTATCTTTCTACCTATATGTAAGATAAGGGTATATAAAATGAAACAAACCTCTTTGATTGGTTGATTTGGATTGTAACTGTAAGCAGTGCTGTCTGCCGTTAATAATGGCAAAACCAATGGATTATCCGGATCAGCTAGTATACCAGTGCCTTGATATAGCATAGGTGCGATATTCTTTTTGTTGCCAACGATAACGGGTGCATCAATTAAATTAAATTGTGAAGCAACAATCTTAGTGTGCTGCCCATCATCACTAACGTCGTAATTCAAATGATCAATAACAAAAGCGCCTTCTTCATCAAACTCAAAGCCACATTCAGATGATATTTCTCTTAAAACATCTCCCGTCGAGCTGCTACCAGCTACCAAAACATTACCTCCTCCATCTATAAACTGCGTAATAATATCAGTGTTTAGAGCACCGCCAAATTCTTCTACGGAAGGCGCAAAAATAATTAAATTATCATATAAATATTCACCATATTTTGACAAAACTAGTGAAGCGTCGTCGGCTAATTTGAATGTTAGTTGATAGCCCCTTTCTAAAACAATAAAAACAATTAACTAGAAGTAACCGGAATTCCGGTATGTAACCTGAAATATACAAATGCATACCTTGCAAAATACTAAAATACTGCGAATGGGTTTCTTTAATAACTTGATTATCTAATAACACTAATGTGTTTTTAGACGAAAACGCCTGCGACAAACACGTAAAGAGAAGAAATAGATATTTAAACATTTTCATATTTATCACTAAATTCCAGGTGTGCTAAAACCAATGGCGACACGCACGCGACAAGTATGACGTTTGCTAAACTTCATATTTGCCATAAACATGATTTCTTCTTCTTCAACAAGTTTTCTTATTGGATTTTTATCCTTCAACCATTATTCTTCCAAAATGCCATTATCTGGTTTCATTATTTTTATTAATTGAAACTTGGTTTTGACAACTGTTATTATTCACGATTATATTTTATAGACGACAAGCAGGCTCCATTTAATATCAAATATTCTTCTTTATATTATTATTTAAAGTCGGCATGCTTTTGCCATTTTAGAACAATCAAAGAACATAAAAAAAGAAAATAAATAACAAGAATATATAAAAATATTCAGGGACATACTAAACAGTGTTGAAAAAAATTATTGCTCAATATTAAAGGAATTTTCGATACAAGAAATTAGAAAAATTACAGCGAAAGTTTTCAAGTAATTTGACCGAAATTTTTTTAAAAAAGAACACCAGTATATATGTTACATTGTGATTGTAGAAAAATGTTTAAAATAAAATCGAAGAAACTTTAGGTAGCCTATAAAACAAAGTTTATTCGAATGTCCTATCTTTTATAGTCTCTGAGATATGTTGAAAAGTTTTTTTGGGTTTGAACGTGTTAACGTCGCGTTCTGTACAAGACAGGGACATGGGACATTATTTATTCGACGCATAATACGAGGTACTATTCGTAAGCAAAAATTCAGCCTCCTAATTTAAAACTGAATTAGTTCTGAAAAAATGGCGCATTTCCGGCATATTGGATTTATAAATTACAATTAAAAAGTTACTTTTAATAAATTATCGTGTGTACCTGTTTACCAAATTTCAGCGAAAGCGGTCCAATAGGTTAGGAGTAATTCTTGAACTTTCGCACATTCGGACACTGACACTGTAAGCTACGCCTTTCTTTTAAATTTTTCACCAACAAAACATTTTTGTTGAAAAAGGTTTGCGGTTAATTGTTCCTTATGATCCCCTCTTTGAATAACGTACGAAAGGATTGCAGTGATTTGATACGTTATAAATGACGTTCTTAAACGGAGCTTATAACTATACCGTAGGCCAAACATGAACTATTTTATAAAATAGTGGAACGAATCAAATGACTATCCATTATAATTTCACATCCAGTGACGGACCGATCATCGTGCGGAGGAAGAGACTGAAGGTAGTATTGAAATAAACATTAAAATAACCTCTAAAGTTAGATTTCGACTACTTAATTATATTATTTAAGATTGTTTAACTACTACAAATGGGCATCAAAAACGAATTGAAAAAGAATTATAAGGTAACAAACGATTTTGATATTAGACAAAAGGACTAATTTTATCGCATTTTTGTACCGAATAATATCCTTGTGCAAGCAACAACACAAGATTCGTTCATATAAATTTTAACACACTCGTTATAAGGTTATAATATAACTAGAAGTTCCTTGCGTACGCATAAGTTCCTTGCGTAAGCTCTATAATATGTCTGATACACGAGTTTATAAATGACTTTAAAAAACCACTATTAGAACGACGAGGTTCATAAAAAATCTAAAGGAATGTAAAAACATAGCCAAAAAAAAAACACTTCCTAAACACTAATCACAAATATTATTATAGGGTCGATAAGATATTTAAAGAATAATAAATTTCAAAGAAATAATTAAGATTAATATTTTTTAATAACTTTTACGTGGAGTTGTTCCGGCACGTACATGAAGTTCCGCCACTGTCTGAGATTGACATTGCTCCATTTCATTTTAATTGGAATTGGGCATATGGTCTACTCTCCAAATCTAATTTATACAGATTTTCAAATTTGAAAGGAAAATCTACACGCATACTGCTTTGAACATAAAGATCGCTTTAAATAAATTAATTAATTTCATAGATAAAATTTGGTTTATATATTATATCACCTATTTTATTTCACATTTGGCGACTCGATTTTATTTAGGGCCTCTCCTCCTGTCATTATTTCCACTAGTATCTACAGATGTATCATTAGATAAATGTATGTTGCTGTGTTTCACCGCTTCTTATATGTTTAAAATATAAATAATCCAAATAAAATAGGTCAAAGTTTGCTATTGTGCGGAACCCCATTGTTTATATCAATTTCATGTGATGCCATTAAATCAAAGTTCCCTCAGAGCTGCGCAAATGCGCACAGATTTTTCGAAAGTTGCACGCACAGAGGTATTATATTCTGCGCACACAACACAGCTTTTGTTTGAAGATTGTCCCTCACAAAGCCAATGATTTTTACACACAAATGTTTTTCCACCCAGCAATCATAGAAAAAATTTAAGGAAACATGATATATAATTGCCTTTGGGTTTTTTAATTATCTTCAAACCAGCGACGTTTTAACAATACCATAGATTTTCAACTTTTTAAGAAGTTTTTACCTATTTACAGTTTGAAAGGTTTATAAGACAATTTTGACCATATTTTTAACCCAGTCATTTAAGACGCATTGTATTCCTGTTTTCGCATTGTATTTTTATCTTTCTTATACCATATACGTGTGTTATACGTATAGGTAAACGAGAGATAGGATTCATGTTTTGAGATTTTTTTCTATTTCACCATAGTACATCTCTTGTATTGAAATTACTTCAATCCGTTAATACGTATTTCAGAGACGACTATAGGGAACAATTTTCCACATAAAAAGTTTTTTCTGAAAAAAAAAATTGTTCAGAAATTTCATATTCAAATTAAGAGGGGGAAATTTTGCATACGTATAGAACCTTGTATTATGCGTCGAATAAAGAAAGTCCCACTTTGCCAAATTTTATATGAAGCGATGTTGGCACGTTTGAAATTTAATAAACTTTTTGAAATATCTCAGGAACCATAAAAGATAGGACATTCGAATAAACTTTATTGTACATGCTACATAAAGGCCCTTAGATTTTATTTGAAATATTCGTTTCTAAAATCACAAATTAACATATATACAGGGATCTGCATTACCAACCATTGATATCTGAAAATACCAGTTACAAAGTACCGATAAAACATAACTTTGGATATAGGTCACGGTATTACTAAGGCTAAAGAAAGTGTACGTAAAATAAATAGAAGAAGAATAAAACAACCTCAAATTCAAATGACGTGCGCTCCAAACTCAGAGCCAGGCCCCTACCACAGGTCCCGGTGCAGAGTAATGTCATCGACGCAGGACCCGGTGCAGAGCAGATACCCCTACCGCATGTCCCGGTGCAGAGCAGAGACCCCCACGCAGGTCCCAAGTTTCCAATGCGCAGGCATTGAACACCATTACACTCAACAGATTTTAAAAAATATAACCAGGAGTTCCCCAAAATGACAACCGGAAATGATCTGACATGCGGCATCTTGTATTTTGAAATGACACCTGTCAACCACCAAACTATTTATGCTAGGTCCAAAAAATACCGCTCCTCACAACGGGTACCGTTTCAGGGCGACTTAGGAACAGCTCCAGAAGGGTGGAAGGGTTGGTCAGAATCGGTCATCTCTTACTACTTCCGTCAATACATAGCATACGTATTATTATAGAGAATTTGTTAAGTAGTAAAAATGAAGCATTTTTAAAGTTATTACAGCCTATATATTTGGAACTATAAGAGTTAACCCAACAGACGGATATCATTGTAAGCAAATCACAATGTTTGCTTACACTGCTTTTCTCTACTATGTAAGTAAACACGTTTTTATTTACTTCTGCTTTTCTCTACATATTCTATGCCTAACGGTACAATGGTAAACATACACTTTATGGATGCATAATGGTCTTTCACAGTTAACGGTACAAATACACCTTTTTTCATACCAATTTGACATTTTAATTATTGACATATTAATTCAAGATCAGTGTGTGCAAGATCACGCACACACTCACTGTGTTGAGTGGTTACTATAGGCGCAATGGTTACTGCTGTGCTGAGTCATCGAGCTCCAAGGTACGCCACGCTATTCACGGCTCAGACTTCTTGACCACGGTGCGTCGGGACGCTTGTCATTGAAGTCTGGCTGTCTGCGTCTGTCTGGCCCAGTAAGGGCCCTACCTACTGACACACAATGCATGTGATTGACAATAGTTTTTGTTTTTCAAATCCCGGACATCTATTTGTATTGTTTTTCCCACGGTCATATGCCATATATTTTTAAATGAAACAAAAGATGACTGGTTTTAGTTTGAATTACATTATATTG
>WYDF02126179.1:0-10036 GCA_009867245.2 Adranes taylori
TATATATTAATATGTATAGTGTATTAATTTTAAGAACATTCTATAGTCTTTAATTATTTCATTATCTGACCATAATTCAAATTTATATATTCTACTAAATGAGAATAGCAGGTGGTAACCGTGACAGCTAATTACAAATTAATTACGCGACGCAAATTTTGCGAATCATATGTAAAAATAAAAATGAAAAAGAAGAAAAGAAGAAAAGAGGAATACGGGTACAACATCAAGCCAAGAAGAAGAATTTTTGGTATCAGAACGTTCGTCATTCGAGAATAAGTTTGGAGTTTAGGCCAGAAGAGCAAGATCCAACAAGAGATTTCGTAGAAAGTCTATATTGGAAGTAGAGATCAATGCGGTATAAAAATTTTATGAACATGTCGATTTATTTTATTTCATATATATTTTTTTTAAATTAAGTTCATAATTTTATTTAATTATTTCAATTTCAAGATATTTCATTCGTATTAGTTATATTAAAAGTATAAAAGCATTTGAAAATATTTTAAAGTAAGGGATTTAACAGAGAAACAACATATTGTAACAATGACCGATTCTTTTGATATAAAATTAGTTGCTAACCTTATACCTAGTATGAATGGAAGTGAGGAAGTTTTAAAAAAGTTAATAGATGTTGTAAGAAATTGTTGACGAATTTTGTTTTAAAATGTAGATTATCAGAGAATGCGAAGTTAAGAATAAACGAAGTATATGTCTCTAATTTAGAATTAGTAAATGACTTCTTAAATGACCTCAGAATATTATATCTTACCTAAGAAAAGTGTCAACTACAAAATGTGAAGCAAAGGGTTTCCAATTTCTATGAGTTTAGTAGCACTATTGACGCACTGTTAAGTAAACTCAGTATATATCAGTCAGATAATGGGGAAACGCAATAATTATTTTATACAGCTAACGAAAGTATAGCATAAATTTTTAGCTCGGGATTAAATAGTAAATATTTGAAATTGATTGTACGCGCACGTAACTGTAACTCTATTAGAGAAGCGATACGAACAGCGGTAGATGAAAAAGTTTTGCTTCAAACAAAAAGAATTATTTTCATAATAATAAGAATGCAATATAGTAGTTTAAAATGTTTCAATTACTAAAATGACGTCATATACTTGTGTTACGTTCTTTAAATCAAGTTCATGTAATTGTAAACGATAGTAAATATTATTTTGTTTTAGATACTGATTGCCACAATGTCTAGTTTATTAAATCGCTTAACGATGTAAATATTAATCGTAAGATTCGGTTATAAGGTTAAGCGGTTATGTTTAGTACAGGGACAGAACAAAAAACAAATTAATAACCTCATCCCATACTATTTAGTAAATACAAATATAATAACACAATAAAATGCCAATCAATGACATATATGGTATTACAAACTTAAATGTAACTATTCTGCTGAATACGTAAGTCAAACTGGAAGACAATTTAAAATACACATAAAAGAACACATTAACTTATAGTCAGATAATTTTTCTAATTTTGCTAATCATTTATTAAAAAACCCATAATTACAATCCAAATAATTTTTTCTCAGCAATTAATTTTTATAATAAAAGGTAAAAAACTCAATATTGCAGAAGATCTAGAAATCAGAAATTCGATTATAAAAATGGACTAACTTAATTTAAATGATCACATATCTTCATCACACTCTTTATTTTTTGATAACATTCCTATTTTTATGTATAAAGTTAAAAACATTAATAATTTTCTATTAATAACAATTCAAACTAGATTATAGAAAAATCTCCGATTCACAAAAATAAAATGGAATGAAATAATAATATTATTTCTATATTATAAATTTTTTAAATCTTGAAATAATATAGTATTGAATTAGTATCAAATTAAAGACTTTCCTTCAATTCATTACATTTATTTAAAATTTATAATTTTTTTAAAAACTTAAAATAATATTGTTGTAGTTTTCTTATTCTGATGATGGTTATTTAACCGAAAACGTTAAAAAATATTTAATTTAATTTGTGGATCAGACGAAAAAAAATTTATTTAATTAGAAATGAATATCTACGAATATAATCCATACATTAATAGAATAAATAAGTTTAAATCATAAGTTATAATTATTTTAAACGTCGACTTATAACTAATAATTTATGAGAATTGTCTAAAATAAATTATTGCAACGTATGTTACATGCACAAATGTCCTAGTTCAAAAAGTACAAAATAGTATTCGCGTAGGGTTGGACTCCTTTCATTTTAGTGTTTACATTGTCGGTATATTCCGAGGGAGAGATAAGGCATGCTCTTTCCAAAATATATCTACAACCAATTTAACTTATGTACATGGGCTGACAAAAATATATATCACTTGATCTATTTTGATCTGTTCTTTAATATTCATTTGATATAACCCTAAACAAGCTATAATCCTGGGCTGTAAACTCATGGATCCATAATCTGATAGAACCATAAGCATGGGAACTGATAGAACCATTATCATGGGTTGTAAACTCATAAATGTTTGTACACTGGGAAAAGATTAGAGTGTCAATTTATTATAAATAATATCGCTTTTTACGATAAGAAAAAAACATTAATATGTATTTCAATATTAAACTGAGAATTCCAAACAAAGCACTCATGGGCCAGAAAACCAAAATTAATTCTTCTTGATCTCTAATTTGCACTTTTCTAATAATTTCTCCAAACAACGTCTAATCACACTCAAATGAAATTGTTATCAGAACTACAAGTGTATTAGGAAATATTGTATATGGGCCGCACCTAGATATATTGGCGTCCCTAAAAAGCCAAAATTAAAATCAATTAGTATTTCCACTCAATTACTTGCCGGCGGGCCGGCATGCATTCCTTGAACCTCCGCTGGGTGCGGCCCTGGCCAGGTTTTTCAATTTTCGAAAGTTATATTCCCTAGTGATATTACAACTAAATTATTATTGGTTAATTTAAATTGAATGGTTCAAAGTTGCCAAAAAATACTACATAATATTTTATAAAATATCTTAACAAGTGTCTTCAAACATTTAAATATATTGTATAAAAAAATACAATATGATAAGAAAAGCAAAGGTAGCAGCGGAAAGAATAAGCATGGTATGGGAGAAGAACCCACTCGAAGATGCTTCTACCTTGTCGGGTGCTGTTTGACAGACGGTGAGTGGGCTTGCGTATGCCTCGCCCTTGGTCTAATATGTGTCACTAGCGGAGCCTCTAGAGGACTAACAATCTTCCACCGTAAATTACGGGCTGTCACTTTCAGGCACGCGGCGATCATTTCTTAAACCCGCATTACTCGTGGGAATTATATGGACACGACTAAAACGAAAACTAAAACCACAGATACCAAGCAAGGAACAACGTTAGCTGCAGACTTGCATGGAACAAAAAGTGTTCCATGACTCAGTGGGCAGACCGCAGTAACGCCTGTAATATCTGCCCCTAATAGCGCTGAACCGCATACCAGGTCTTTCAGAGATGCAGCTTTGGTCTTTAAGATGGTGATGCTAAGAAGACGCTATCCAAATGTAAACTTGAGTCAGGCACAAGTTGACCTGATTCAAGGAAATCTAAGGACTAAGGTGATAAGGCGCCCCTGTTCCAGCTCAATGCCATCAAACGAAATTTACAGCGGGGTCCTTTGGGTGATATGAGCAAATGAACTATCAGGTTGTTGATTACAATAGCCGGCCTTGAGGAAATGTGCAAATGGCTGGACTTCGCATTTGTCTCCTGCCACTAGAATTGATCATACCATCAGCAGAGGCGGAAGCCGCACTCCAATGGCTAAAAACTAATAGACCGAAGTTGACAAAGAAAACAGACTTAAAATACTTGAAATGAAATCGGACTGTATATCTCTAGTCTAGAATATACACAAAACCTATAAGATCATTATAGACTCAGGTTTGAGACTCAGGCTGAGAAGAACCTGATATCTTTCTGAATCTGAACCCGAATCTGCTCTAGTCAGGTTCACAGACAGTTCAAGGGCTTCTGGAAATATGTAAGCAGGAATATACGAAGAAGACCGAAATGCAGAATGTCCTATCCTTTAGACAGATTTGCCAGTCTTTCAGGCCGAAATATTTGCAATTCTCTATTGCCTTAAAGTAAACATAAAAGGAAGTATAAAAAATAACGGATTTTTATTGGAAGTGGTAGTCGAATACATCAGTGCACTGGCTATGACTAACTTAGTTACAATGATTTGGGCTCCAAGGCATATGGACATTGTAGGCAACGAAGTATCTGATGCCTTAGCAAAAAAGCATTAGCAGCACACTATTCCTTGGTCCGGAGCCGGCCCTAGGAATACCAGGTAGTTCCAACAGAGAAGCTATAAGAAACTGGACCAATACGACTTGATACCAGATCTGGACCAATCTGGACCCGATAAATATTTTATGTGTCGAAAAATCAATGGCTGGAGAATTCGTCCTGCAATAGTTGAATAGATACAAATGTCGGATACAAAGTGTGAAAAGGTGCTAAAGTACGAAATAAAAGTGTTACAGATCGCTGAAAGTAGAATGGTGAGAAGAGAAAGACAAAGAGGAGGGTGTGGAAACAAAGGCGTCAGGATTGAATTAGAATTAAAAAAACACGATGAGAAGAATAGAATAATCCACTACAGGGTTATCTGATGAAATAAGCAAGGCCTGAATAACTGAGAAGGAGAATGAAAGATGTAGAGATACAAGAATGGGAGATAAAATTAAATGGAGTCTAGATAGGATGCCTGATTATTTGATTGCGAGATTAAGTATGAGTGATAAATAAATGACTGCCAGATTTAGATGTGGGAGCGAAGAAAGGGGCATTATATACTCGATGGATGAGAAGGAGAAAATATGCAATATTTGTAGAGATGCAAAGAAAAGAGAGGATCACTGGGTAAAAAGATGTGTGGGTGTTATACGGACAGAAGAGTACAGGCAAAACGTTGAAAATTGGAGACTATTCGGAGGAAATTGGAGACTAATTGGAGGGAAGTAGGTATAAGATTTACTGGAAGTGATAAAGAGGAGAGGGAGAAAATGAGAATCAGATAAAAGTCAAAAAGAAGAAACAGGGGTTTCTCGTCAACACGCTAAAGGTTTAGGGGATTGAGTAGACTAAACCTAATGAGTAGAGTAACCTACATGGTGGAGGAATGATAGGAATAGGGTGAAGTTCTGTTTTTTATAAATATGCATGATATAATTTTTTGGGTACGAGAGGAAATGTGAGTAAAGGGAAGGGAGTATAATATGTAAGGAGTAAGGAGAAATACTTTTAATTTTAAATTTTTGTAAATTTTTCTGGTATGCGTAAGCTGCTTAAACAATGAGTCTGTAATAATTTAATGCCAATAAAGGTAATACTAGTAATAACTAATGTAATGCGTGTATTTAGTATTTCCACTCGATCGGAGTGCCATGCATGGCTTGAACCTCCGTTGGGCGTGACCCTGGCCAGATTTTTCAATTTTGGGGGCTACATTCAATAGTGATACTACAATTAGATTAATTGTTGATTAATTTAGAATAATTGGTTAAAAGTTGACAAAAAAAATTGAATGATACAGTTTTTAGGGATATTTTGCTAATTTTACTTGTTTAATAACTGTCTATTGATGTTAAAATATTGGTATAGGAAGAAATGTTAATAATGGGTAGGACGTAAGGAGTAGGGAGAAATATTTTAAATTTTAGTAAATTGTTTTGGTATCTATAAGCTGGTTAAACAAGAACCTGTAATAATTTAATGTCATTAAAGGTAATACTAGTAACAAAGGTAATGCTAGTAACTAAGGATATATATGGAGGGTATTGTCTCTTACATATGCAGATGACGTAGTATGTATGCCGAGTAGTAGAGACGAGAAGAAAGAAAGGGATGGGAGGGTGAAAGTTTATTTGGATATAAGGGAATTGGAAATGAATGTGGAGAAAACGAAAGTAATGTTGTGTGAGAAGGGAGGTAGAAATGAGAAATTTGATGGATCTCAGTATATTAGCGATTAAATCGGAGAGATTCAACGACCAGAGAGACTGAAGCAACTGCACGACAACGACGACAACCGGAAACAACAACAAGACGAAAGCAAAAGGTGAGTTTATCAATAAGCAACAATTATCAATAATTCATAACCACAAGCCCAACGATGCAACCAGACAGACAACCAAACCAAGAGTAGATACAGTAATTAAACGATAAATAACCACCAAATGAAGGGGATCAATCAACAGCGAAGCGGAAACCGACGATAAGATAAAATGAGGAATGGCAATATGGAAAAGTATAACAATAATACTTTGTGTTGTTGCTTGTGGTCGATCATTGGATTCAATCCATCGAAGCCCCAATATGGCCACCTAAATCCGCCCCAATAATGATATATCTACTTCAAACGCACCCACAGACCTCTCCATGAATTAGTAGTCTGTATGTCTGAAGATGGTCCGAAAATGTTGAAACTAAATAGTCACAATTTAACAGTTCTACTATAAGTGACAAATGACGAAGGAAATTACACATCCAATTATCGCAGAAAATATTTGCTAATGCGAATTATAATGCGAACTACCTGCAAACATGCACAGCGGAAATTAAAGCAAATTTTGTGTTGCAAATATATTGTGTTCTTACCTGTTATTACTCTGAGTTAAATTTATGTTCCTCACTTGCTCTTCTAATTTTAATAGGCGTTCGGTGTTTCTTGTTTTCTCGGTTGACAAATTGAATTGACTCTGAAAATGCATAATATGTAAGAAAATAGGTCTCCACATCAAATTTCAACATTCATAGACCATTTATCTTTTATATACTAAAAGTTTTACACATTTATTTAACATAAAATCTACATTAAACGCTTATATGAAAAAATGCCAACAAATATGTTTTATAATTTACTGGTGTAAGTCAGTTTACCCAGAGGGTCTAAGCGGGAGCGTTGTTTCGCAAAGCTTCGGTGCGAAAGTAAGGGACAAACAAAGCGCAATAAGATGATCCAAGCAGGGTAACTATGTGAGTTCAGGCATTGAACATCGTTCAGGTCGCCAGTATCGTGCCCCATTTCGGGTTACCGCGCTGGGTTTACTCTATTGCCGTAGGAATTCCCGCAATGATATAAACAACGTAAGAAGGAGATGTTGGGCGGTGCGTGCAAATAGGGTGATGACGAGATGGAACATTATCATCGAGCCGCATTCGTCTTTGTTAAAGATTGGCTGACCGTGAGCCAGTCGTCTTCACGGAAATCCGTGAGCCAGTCATCTTCACGGAAATCCGTGAGCCAGTCGTCTTCCCGGAAATCCGGAGAACCAATTAGGTTCTCCGGATTAGGTTCATTTCGCCCTTCTGGTAGCCAAATGCCGAAGAGTGTCATAGTTAGTCCTGCCAAAGGCCAATTAAAGCAATCCATGACTTCAGAACAGCAATATGTATTTAAGCCACTGCTAATTATGTAATCATTAATAACAGTCGAAGTTAAGTTATTAGTAGTACTTATTTCACAGCCTCATCAGATATACGGAGGATGTATTGATATCTAGTTAGCCTAGACCGGTTCCATGGATAAAGAAAATAATGCGTTATCATAGCAACGAACAATAACTTATTAGAAGTGTCAGTATAAAGTTTCACGTGAAAAACTCAAACCAGAGTTGCGCAATAAAATTTGAAAAAAAAGGATGTCGATCGAAATTGTGAAAACCGAAAAACTGGAGTATCGAGCCATCATCAAGTACCTGTATTTGAAAGGGTTAGAAGGATTTACGAAGATATGTCTAATACCCTTGGCGATCAATGTCCTTCGTATGCGACCATGAAAAATTGGATGGCAAGCTTCAAAAGATGTCAATTTTCCATTGCAGATGGAGACCGATCGGGAAGGCCAGTTTCTGTGTCCGTTCCCGTAAATATCGATGCAGTTCATGACATGGTTTTATCGGACGTCGAATTGGGCTAAAAGGAATATCTACGGCACTGAATATTTCATATGAACGCGTCCATCATATAGTTCACATCGATTTGGACATGAGAAAAATTTCTGCAAAATAGATCCCCAAATGTCTCAATGTTAACCAAAAGCGTGTAAGGGTAGAAGCATCGCGTTCGATCTGTGCTCGGTTTGAAAAAGATGCAGAAGCCGTGTTGTTACTATGGATGAAACTTGCATACATTTACATGTTAAAAAAGTTCTTGCTTCAGGTTTTTTGGGATCGCCAAGGATTAATCATGATTGATTTTCTGGATAAGGGTAGAACAATAACTGGGAATTACTATTCGACGATACTAACCATTCTGCGAGAAAAATTATGGGGAGAAGACCCGGAAAGTTGTCCAAAGGTATTTTGTTTTTGCAGGACAATGCCCCTGGACACAAATCGCATGTTGCCATGCAAGCAATTCGTGATTTAGGTTTAGAATTACTCGAACACCCCCATTATTCACCAGATCTGGCTCCGTCAGACTATCATGTCTTTCCTCAACTGAAAAGAAGTTTAAAAGGTCGTCAATTTTCTTCCAACGAAGAGATGATAGAAACTGTGGAGGCCTGGTTTGCAGAGCAAGATAAATTTTTTTTTTTGAAAGGTCTAGAGGCGTTGTAAGTTCGATGTAATGAATGTATCCAATTAAGAGGAGAGTATGTTGAAGAGTATGAGGAGAGTATTTTGACTTCCAAATTTAGTTTGCTTCTATAGTAGGCTAAGAATTTTTCAATACATCCTCGTATGTGTGTATTAATTTGCGACTCCCATATATCAGTCGTATTTTTGTTAATATAAGTATTGTTTTCATAAAATATATGAAATCTGTAATCGAAGAAATAATCCGTTTCCAAATTTAATTAAAGTTCTAACCATAAAATCCGCCATAATGAAGAAATCTGTTTCAATTCGCAAAACCACCACTCGCATCTTTGTATGCAATATAATCCTTCTTGGGCTAATTTTACGAATCTAAATGATTTCCAGTATATTGTCATTATTAACCATTATAAACACATAAACACTGCTTAAAGGCAAGAGAGCATATTATAATAAAGGAAATAAATTTGTGGTCACACCCAATAAGTACGCATAGAGTTTATCCCTCTCGCACCGCTTAAAGCAGTTAGTTCGGGGAGATATCGGGTTACAAGACTAAAAGCTAAGCTCAGGTTATAAATGCGGTTGCCTTTAGGAAGGTGTGTCTATGTGAGTTAGGTATTATGAAAAGGTTCCATATTCTTTACTTCTGTTTGGGGAAAATGTGGGTAGAGCATTTGAAATACGTATTAAATGACCAAGAGGTAAAAGGAAAATATAGAATTACAAATATATGATGTTAATTTCTATGTAGCTAAATGGAACGTTAATTTGGGGTTTCGAATTGTTATATATGTATATTATAAGACTTATCGTGTAAGTTATTTACTTTTTAGTTAATATTTGCAATCATAAGCAAATGAGAAAAGAAATACATAAAATGTCTTGTATGTTCTCTTGTTAGAACATTGCTTCTGAAATATTCCGAGGGCCTCAGATGTTCAATACTCAGAGGTTCTTTCTCCAATGAAATCGCGTATGATATTTTTTAGTACTATTTAATAAAGGATCAACTAGAAGCTGAAGAACGAGAACAGCAGGAAAGAATATGCACAGGAAGTAGGGAACCGGTTCAAGAGCCTTAGGGTGGACGAGGAAAGTGATCTAGAAAAACATTGGTTAAAGGTGAAAACAGTCTTCACAGGCAGAGCTGAACGAGTGCTTGACTTTTAGAACCCAAGAAGAAATGAGTGGATGTCGGAAGCAACTTGGAACCATATTGAACAGCAAAATGAAGTGAAACAAAAACTAAAGAGCAGCAAGATGCGCCTCTAGAAAATCCAGCTCCAGACAGAATATCAAGCCAACGACAAGCAGGTTACCATCGGTTACCGGCAAAATACCATCTGATTGGCTGAAATCCACTTTTGTTGCTCTGCCAAAGCGACACAATGCATAGCAGTGCGACGATTACAGAATGATCAGTCTGATGTCCCATGTTTTAAAGGTGTTCCT
>WYDF02126190.1:0-10036 GCA_009867245.2 Adranes taylori
TATATATATGCAAAGGGTTCACTTTACACTGAAACTTTCAATAATTTATGAATGAAAATATGATACTTCGTTATTTTGTTTTCGTCGGATATTTTGCATAAAGGAACGGAAATGGTTGTGGGACGATTGGGATTTATTTTTAAGATATTAGATTACAAATTAATTTCTTGTTTTCGTTATGGTCTCATTTAAATTCAACATGACTGCAGCTTAAAAATATTTAACATTATATAATTTGTATATTTAAATATTAAATACATTAATACGAGGTATGATCAAATAATACGCGGAATTATTATTTTTCTCGTATAATCTTTATTTATTCCGCAATGTTCAAAGTAATCCCCATTGGAGATAATCCAGCGTTTTTTCAACTTTTCGAAGCAAGTCTGCAAATCTATTTTTGCTATGGCGTTTAATTGCTTTAGCGATTCTGTCTGGACCACGTGAATATTGGCAAAATGTCATCTTATAATGGACTGTTCTATCTTCTGGAATAGAAAAAAATCGCAAGATGCCATGCCGGTTGAAATTGGAGGATGCGGAATTATAATGGTGTTGTTTCTTGCCAAAAATAAACGAACAAGCAACAAATTGTACGCAAGTGCATTATCGTGATGCAATCGCCTAGAGTTTTCTCACCAAAAATTCGAACTTTTATTCGGATTGTTTTACGTAATCGGCGTAAACCTTCTAGGTAGTAATATTTATTGATCGTACGATCAGGTGGCATTAACTCATGGTATAATATGCCAATAATGTCAAAGAAAACTGAGTAGAACCATCACAGTCAAGCGAACATAGCGACTCGTTTCACTCTTGGCTCTTCAGATAGTTTTCATTGCGATAATCGGGTCTTATTTTTGACGTCAAATCCATACACCCATGTTTTTTCACCAGTTTCAACTTGTTTGAGCAATTCTGGATTTTAGTTGATTTCATTAAACAGCAGACATTGATTTTGTTCGAAATTGAACAAATTTCGAACAAATTTTGCTGCCACTTGTCTCATACCCAAAACATCTAAAAAACAGCTTGGAATGCACCAAATAAAATGCCAACATCTTCAACTACTTCTTGGATAGTATTTGGGCGGTTGTCCATAATTATTTTCCCCACTTTATCGATGCTCTTATCAATTATTATTAATGTGTTAGGACGCCCAGGACTGTCGTCATCCTCAACATTTTCACGACCCTCTTTGAAACACTTGTACCACTTACAAATGCTTGTTTTATTCATAGAAGAATTACCAAAAGCAACATTTAACATGTCAAATACTGCGCTGCACTGTGCATTTATTCAATTCACAAGTGAAAATAGCTGTGACACCAAAACACAAGTAACCTTAGTGACAACTAGCAATAAAATAAATTACCAATATGACCGCAGTTAACAACAGGCGGTTAACAACTGCGTTGTTAACATACGTTTGGGGAAATATGGATCAATAAAACACCAACAGACATTTGACAGTTGTACTTCTACAACCCGCGAAATTTAAAAAGCGGCATATTATCTGATCATACACCGTATATTTGTATTTCATATTTTTCTGTTTTTCTTAACCCGCCATCGCTCGCACACAAAAAGTTATCTGCCATCTGCGTGTTAGATTTTATCTAACAATTACATTTTTTAATATTTATCTGTACAATATCGTAATTTTGCTTGAAACATCTAAATTTATTTATTGTGCAATTTGTTGTGATTATATTTATTTAACAATATTGTAAATTGTACAGAAAGCATTTCTTTGAACTTATATCTAAAGGTTCCGGTTTAGATCTAACGTTGCATGAATGCCTTCTTTACACAACTTTATTCGTCCCAGTGTGGTTTTTGAAAATAGGTTTAGTTATGAGAAAGCTGGTTTGTAAACCTTCGTATTGGACAAGAAGAACAGCTCCGTTTGGCACGTAGAACTGCGTTATTAGCAGTGGCGTAGCGACGAGGGGCCGAGGGATCTATTATGCCCCGCGTGCTACTCTCAGAGGGACGCCAAAGACAAACACGATTTCCCGGAAAATTTCAATTTTTATCTTTTTGGGGAACGCCAAAAATGTATCGTGCCTCGGGCGCGAAGTATGCTCGCTACGTCAATTAGCAGAATCTGTTATTTGAACATTTTGGATGTTATTGAGTATTCAAGAATATTTTGATTTTTTTGACGTAATGGTTTTCTAACGAGGCAAATTGTCCTCGTTATAATTTAGTTTGATGATAGAAAGTTTATGCATTTGATACTCATAAATTATGTAAATAATTTAAGATATCTATATGCTGTAAAATGGTTAGCGGTTTAAGAAGGAAAAGGCAGACGCTTCGGTAGTTTTACTATAAATTAGTTTTACAATTAAAATGTAGAAACTACCATTGTTCGCGATTGAATCCTATGATATTTAATTAAGTCTTAAAACAAATTCTTTCATATAGGAACATAGCCCTACGCAATAAGCAGAGTAGCAGAACGCGATGACGATATTATCATTCTATCTGTGAGAATCGATTTAATTGGTAATAGATCCATAATGTATGAAGCGCCCAGTGTGTGATCTTATTCGATTTATATTACTCATGGCCGAAAACAATTAGCAAAATAATGGTAAAAACACCTAGGAAGGTAAATTCAATTTACGGTAAGAAGGGGAAATGTAGAGATTTCAACGTGGGATAGTTAGCTAGGCAACAAGGTTTAAAAGCTTCCGCAGAGCCTGCAGAATGATTTTGTGTTGTTTGAAGGCTGGACTAAAACACCTAGGAAGGCTGGACTTTGAAAATATAATTATGAATTAAATCGAATTAAATTATAATTTATTCCAAATAGAATCATAATTAAATTAAAGTGTTGAATTTAGTATTAAATTAAACATGAGGCCAATTAAACATGAGGCCTCGGATTATACAGTAGTCGGGTAATAAATTAAATAATTATTTTAAGTATTTAAGTATTAAATTCAATTAAATTAAAATGGCAAGTAACAAGTTTTATTATTGAAATAAATTCAATTAAATTAAAATGTAATTATTAAGGTGCATCATTATAAATTTAGTCGTGAGACAAGATCAACAAAAACTGTCAGTAAATAATTTTACATTTATTTGAGAACAGATTTGATGATTCACAAACACCATTTTCATTTATTTTTAGCAGGCCATAATCGAGCATGAGAAATATGTTTTTTTTATTAATGATGCACGGCGCTATTTACTCAAATGAACAAATATTTATTTTATGTGTATGTATGCTTTTTGGGAACAGTAACAATACATTTTGTTAAGTTTAAACATCTCTCTTTTATTTCATCAGCCATTACTCATAAAAGACGTTGTTGTTAGGGGTGCTCAGAGCTAGTTAAAGTTATGTAGATGTAGTACAATTAAATCAGTAAAGTTCTCGTAACCTCACCAATGGCAAAGTCCTGTATTTTATTTCAAATTGGGTTGATTATAACGTTGAATATTCTAACCCGATAAAAACATATATATTAAACATATATATTACACCCGAATATTCTGACCCGAAATAACTTTATTCTGGAGTAGATAAATTAAAGCAAGTATTAAAGGGAATCGCATTTCCTAAGTATAGTGCGATACGGTACTTGAGAGAATAAGAGGGGATCGCTACATTACCCTATCAAAAAGATTCCCCTCTTACCAATGTCACGTTAGGGGGTCAACAGTTTCCCCAAAAAAAAAATAACGTGACAGTATTGAAAAAGTTTGTATTTGATGAGTTGTTTTGCTAATTCGGCAATAAACACTCTGTGTAATATCTTATTGCCTGTATTGCTGTTATAAATTATTTGAGAATTTATGCATTCAATATTCAATAATGAACAAAATATTACCGATAGTTTTAGGTTTCAGGTCTTCTTCACTTTCTGGATGGATTTTGTCATCATCGTGAAATGTTGATAACATCAACACGTTTTCACCCTATCTTGGTACGTAAGATGTTAGTAAACAATTCTTTGGAGCTACTCCAAAAGCAAACATACTGCTTTTATCCTTCCGAATTTTAGAATTAAGAAATAGAGACGGAATTAGCCGCTTATTCTTTCTTAGCATTTCTACTAAAATTGATCGATATAAATTGCTTCTAACGTAATTGACCTAAAATAGTTTTCGACTGTAAAGTTTAGTCCAGATCCACTATAATGTTTCAATAGCTGTTTTACAACGCTTGCTGCATCGTTGGGAAATTGGAAGGGACCATTTAGCTCTTTTCCAGCATACATTTTTAAATTATGGGTGTAGCTTCATCATTCTAGCGTCTGCTACTCTACTGCGTAGATTTTCACACTGTACATCGCAAGTTTGTGTGCATTATATTGTCCGAAACGACACCCATTTCTACATAGTTCTAGGATTCATACAGTGTGATATATTCACCTAATCATTTTGTACAGAAAATTTTCGAATGTATATCGCACTGGTGCCAAATTATCTTCTTTTATTCTTTCGGCCCTGGATTCTTTCTCATCAAATCTACTATAAGTTTGTACATAATTAATCACCTATTTCAAGTTTAGAAATTTTTTGAAAATTAAGGAAGGGTCTGTTTCCACTATTTTACGCTAATAAAGCTTAGATGTTCTTTAAAAACCACCAATTTTTTCTTTCGCTCATTCATATTGGAAATCGATTGCTCTAGTTCTTCTTTCAAGAGTGTTGATGTGACTATTTTAGATATTCTCAGCTTTCCTTCTTCGGGTACCTGCCTTCTTTTTTAAAATGGGAACTGAAATAATGTTCTATGGAAGGATACGTTGGCTAGTGTCAATTATTGAAGCATTACTGGCATAAGAAGAACCAGCAACTATTGCGTCAAGCTTTTCTTGCCTCAATTCCAGGTGGCTAGATGACACCAAGAAGTCTTCTTCAGTGAAATGTACTAACCTTCCATAAAGCGAAGGAGTGTACGAAGTACCCTGCAATGAATGCGATTTGGTCTATGTCGGTTAAACAAAAAGAAAAATATCAGCCAGAATAGCTAAACACACAAACAATGTGAATATGAACTACAGCACGTCCGCTCTTGCCCAACATAACTCCGCAATCGGTCATAGAATAGCATTTGAAATCTCTAACCCAATATAGCAACCCACTTTAGCAAATTAATTACTAGAGAAGCCATAGAAATCGAAAAACGACTGAATACGATGAATAAACGAAACGACAACGAAAACATTTCTAGCACTCGGAAACTTGTATTATATACATACCGTGAAAATAAACAACAAATAATTCACAGCAATAACAAACTAGACAAAAATGCATTTACTGTACGACCACCATCAGCATTCACTCAACCACCCAGTGTATGACCACCATCAACAACATGTGTAGACATAACAGCATGTTAGTTGACGTACTCGGTACCAGGTGATGCAAACGCTGACGTACACAGAAGAATAACAAGGTCTAATGTGAAGCGCATTACACAATAAGTTTTCAGACTTTCTCTAAGCCACGATAATGCTAGATGTGACTTTGCCGTGGCAACGTTGGCACACTAAAATGCCTACCACGCCAGATATAACCCTCAAGACAAACAACTACTCATCAGATTACACTCGCGGAAACCTCAAATTTAAATATATATATATATATATATATATATATATATATATAACCACTTTCAATTGCTTCCCCCTGTAAAGAAGTCTCCAGATGGTGGAATTTTTGTATGTCATTAAGATGAGACTTTTCAACTAATAAACCAAAAATGTGATGAAATTCCAACCATTTGCCATGCTCACCCTCAATTAAAGACAATTGCCATATTTTAGAGGGGACAAAAGGTACTATATATCTATATGAAGGCAATTATACGAGGTATATCTTTTAAGCGCTATAACTTGACAACTCTCTGATGGATTCCATTGTTGTTGGTCCTGTTTTGTCGAAAATGTATGGGTTTCAGATTATATATCATCTGTAATAGATTTAAAAACAGTTTTTTCAAAATACTGTGAATATACTATAAACCTTCACTATAATAGTATATTTAATTATATATACCTATAAGATACATGAAAGAAATGCTGACGTTGTGTTAGGAATATGTTTACCAATTACAGAATCTTAGAGGTCTTTCAGAGTATTACAGATTCTTGGCATTTGAGTTTTTTCTCTATTTAAATAAAAACTTGATAAACCAATTAACTCATAGCTTAATATGATAAATCAGTGTTTACACAGTAACTTACTTGCATACGCATATTTACATATAACGCTACGTTGCTCTTACATTTAATATATGATTGATATTTTAACGATTATAATATAACTATAATTGCGTGATTATGTTAATTTTATATTCTTATAGACCAGACATGAATGAATGATTTAATAAAGTGAAACATAACTATACCAACCACAACCGCAACAAAATTATGTGGTCAGTTTAAATTTAACAATTCTTAATAACTTAATGAATAAGAAGAAATTGCACTTAGTCATAATTTACAGTAGAAAATTATGATCTCATCAATGTGTATATAATATTATATATAAAACTCCATACTTATCTACGCGCTAAGCGTCTCCATCCTAGAAACACGAAATTAATGTTTATTAATTGACTAAGCACCTGAAAATCAATTATTTCCTCGAATGATCAATATTTTAGTAAATAAGATTGTTCAAGTCATGAACAGGAAAAATATCATATTTTTTTCAAATTATAAAAGTAATATTATTTTACTTTGCTTTTTGAAATACAAATTTAAGCTACAAAACAAGGAGGTACCGTGAGGATGATAGCATCATACTCCACGGTACTTTCACTTAACGTTGTATTAACATTTTGATATTGTAGATATGAAAATGTTATTCAGCGAGATATTTGGATAATCCAGACCATGGACTGTACGCTCCGTGATATCTCTCAAATAAAGAATCCACAACTTTCCAGGCACAGAAGAAAGCTTGTAGGAAGTTGTTACAGTTAAAGTTATTTATATGCATGTGTTCAATTCTGTAAACCATCATAATAAAGTAGCCCTCTAATTTATACAACAAAATTGAGCACTCATTAGTAAAAAGAAAGCTAAGTTTATTTGATATTTTAAGATTTCATCTCAATTAATTATTCATCAAATTCTAATGGATTAAAGATAGTATTTAATATTAGTTGAGCAACATTGCAAAACTAAACAAATTAATAAACATGCATTTTCGTTTAATATTAAAACATAATATGTGTACCAATATAATATGTAGGTACAACATAACTTCGCGATACACATTTTGCATGTATACTAAATTTACCTACACATTATAACGTGGGAATAGAAATAGCATCTATAGTGTGATCAATTTATTGTGACATTAAATCACGTTCATATTGTTTTATATTTGTAACTATATATTCTGATGGTTACTACACAAAAAATTGTGTTTATTAGTTAATTGTTATTTGTTATTAAATTATTGTTAATTATTTAATAAAGGGATTTACTAGTTAGTTTTCGACAGGTGTGTTTCACTCAGCTCACGTCAATATAACGGTAGGCTCCGCAGTTATTTGACTCATTTGCCCATTTGCTCAAAGATGAGTTGCACCAATTAAATTAAAACAATCCATCGCCCACTTCCTTTGATTTTTGTATCGACAGCTGCTTTAAGTCTAGTCGCAAAGTTTGAGACAACTTCGAGCGATTGAACATGGGTGACTTTGAGGCCTAACAGTTATTTTTCTCGTTTGGTCATGCCTTTATATTTAATCTGGCATCATTATTATCTACACCATTGGTTCGAGCTCGAATAACTATAACCATCTTAAGTTGAATTATTGCTGCTGATGGTTACCGATATCAAATAACTGAATTGTACAATTTTGTGTTTATTTTTACGAAGGGAAATAAATAAAAGTGTACCACAGCTAACTTGCACATTGCGATAACTTTGCAAGTGGTGGCACCCTTTTGCAGCAAGGCGAGTAACCAAAACCGATCAATGGCGCCGGGGTTTCTTCAACAGTATGGGTGGCCACTATAGTAACTAAATGGTCTATGGTTATAACCTCTCTATCATGTGATAATATGCCCATGTGTTAGCAAAACAGAAATGGTTGAATTCTATAGCTTGGAACTTCAATACGTTCAAGTGCTTTCTCCAGTTATGAAAGGTGTGTAATGACATTTTTTCAAAGCTTATATTATCAGTTTGAAGTATGGACATTTATAACTTGATAGTTGTATAAGGATTTTCACAAATTTAAAAGTTTTTTGTTGACGTTTTTGAGGTAATTTTAGTAACATAGTTACTTCTGGTTTTTACCTTTTCACCTTCTTAAGATTACTTTTAAAAGCTTAAAGCAAAACAAGATTTGACAGTAGTTTCCAATTGCAGGTGTTTCATCTTTCCTTTAAACTGATCAAGTTTTTATGACTGAATTTTTGTGCTGTTCTGACCGGTGGACGAGCAATTTTTCAGAAGTTTTGTGGAAGTTTGATTGAATTTTTTGTTTTTTCACTAATCTACCTACCTACCCAATCTTAAGTGCTAGTTTCCATTGATGGAGTTACATTTTTCCAGCATTAAACATTACCTAATAAAGATAGTTAGAAAAGTTCCCTGCTTCAAAGACAACAGCCCTAGAAAGAGCTTTATTTTTCTTTTCATGAAACCCCACTCTAATTTGTTTGCTCGATTTGTTGCCAACATGAAAAAAGCTCGGAGACCTGTAGATCAACAACTTCGGACAGAGTACAGACACAGTGGTAATCTCTCAGAAACTAGAAAATGTTCCGCCAGAGAACATCTTCAACTATGACGAGTGGAACCTTATGTATGACCCAGGCTCAAAAAATGTATTGTAAAGTACCTAGTAACCATTCGGAACACCTCAAAATGTAGCATTTCCATCATGATGGCAAGTAATGCAGCGGGTAACATTCTTCGTCCGTTTGTAATGTAAAAAGCAAGTCATATCTGGGATAGTTGGTGTAAGGGCGGACCCGCAGGAGCACGGTTTACGAGTGGCTGGTTCGATGGTTTGGCATTTGAAGAGTGGTTTTTCTCCCTTATGTTACCGCATTTGAAGAAGAAAGAAGAAATAAAAGTTTTAATTGGAGACAACCTTTCGTCACACATATCGGTTACTGTTATTCAAGCCTGCCCGAAAACTACAATAAGCTTAATCTGTTTATCACCAAACAGTACTCATGTTATCTGGCCAGTAGATATAAACATTTTTAAGCCTTCTAAATTGCGTGGAGGAGAATTTTGGGGGAATACAAAGAATCTCTCTTCGGAAGAAATAAGACTTCTTTAGACAAACACGATTTCCCCGTCTTGCTTAAAAAGGCTCTATTGGGCTCTATAGGCTCTATTGCGTCCATCAGAGCCTAATAGAGTTTAGACGCAATAGAGCCTAATAGAGTTTCAAACCTGCAAGCTGGTTTTCGAGCAAAAAATCGAAGCAGTTTTGGGAGCTCCAACATCTAAAACACGGAAAAGGAAATTTAATGTCGCGCCTGATTAAAGTGTCAGCGTTGAAGATGTGATAAACAATGGGAGCCAAGCTGATTTTATTGCAGGTCCATCTGGAACACAGATTTCCAAAAAGAAAGTGAAAACATCGAAAACGAAATTCCGGCATCGAAAAAGATACAGGATGAAACAGAATAAGAAACTTTCAAATAGATTTTTATTTCAAATAATATTAATTCTGTATTTAACTTGGTTAAATGGCATAGGCATTGTTACCTATCTGAATAAATTTTTGAATATCTAAAATTTTAAAAAGGACGAGAAAAATTGATTTTTCTCTATAAATTTCAAGAAAGTGGCTGAAATTGATGCCTTAATTATTACTAATGGGTGATTGACATTGTAGCACTGGGCAACTTTGCACAGTTAATTTAGACTAGTTAAATTTATATGATCCTAACAGCTGTTCAAAATAACCCGAATCCAGAGCAGTGACGTAGGCAGGGGCTGGCTGCTGCCCCCCCTCCCCCCTCGCTGAAGTTGTTATTATTTCTTTGACATTAATACAATTACTCTCTTACAGTTTTTA
>WYDF02126201.1:0-10036 GCA_009867245.2 Adranes taylori
ATACCTTGGACATATACTCAGGAACAATAAATATCGATTATTACATCTTATTATCCAAGGAAAAATAGAAGGAAAACTTTGCTACATTTAACGCCAATCTTCGATGAGAAACAGCACAAGAAGAAGAAGATGAAACTGTTCACATCGTATTATACGTGCAGTATTCCTACAATAGCTATAATTGGTTGTGTGACGCGACTGACTTCTACCGCGGTAAATACCCGGACATCAGTTTGTATGCAGCTTGCGTGGTGAGTAAAGCATTTTTTACACACTCCACATTATTTTCCTTTTATTTGTTTATGTTCATCGCCAAGAACGCAAACTCAACACCCATGTTTAAATATTATGTGGCAATAAATTAATCAAAATGGCGTTCCTGATTCTTCAATTTAATTCTCAAATAAATATAAACTAATTTTACTTACGCTTTCTGTTGATATTACCTCACAAACTTGATTTATAATTATGCACAGTTACCTTATTAACTCATTTTAATTTAATTTATTGCCTGACAATTTAATTTAATTTACTCATAAAATTCATACTTAAAAACTGTCCAATTATTATCAAATATTGAAACACGTTTCATATTATTCATGATTTAATTTAGAATCAATTATGATTTAATTTAATTCTTAATTTTACTTTCAAAATTCAAACCGACAAGGATCTAGTCTTCTGAATACGGAATTTTGCTATCAGTGTCTTGTGCATCTTTTAAACCTTTTTTGGCTAGCTGATTATACCTACCAAAATTACGATCGATTAATCTCATTATGTTCCCCTTTTTATGATAAATTGCATTATATGGACGGCATTCCATAAATTACATTCCTTATATGGACCTATCGGAAGAATCTATGAGAGAGAAAGCTATGCATGCATGAGTACTATCTTAAAATCTTAAAAATATGTGTATACGCTAGAAATACGCTAAAATCCATTGCTCCTATATACCCGTCCGCTATTCGTTGATTGCTGCGAAATGGTTATAATTGATATACACCTAGTGGCCGTAGCATAACTCGTCCTCCACCAGATTGAAATTTATCCTTTTTGGCTAATTCTTCAACTTCATAGTCTCCAATAAACATGAAATATAAAGGGTGCTATTTCATGCAAATATATTTTAAAAGCAAAAGACGTTAAGACGAACTGACATATCTCAAAATATGGCTTGCTTTGCATTAAGAACATATCGGAGAATATTTCGGAGAATAAACAGTTTTATGGTCCTATATGTTATAGAGAGATAATTGAAAAAAGTTATTTATGTGATGCACCTGTAATGAGTAGAAGTAAGATGAATAAACTTTTGAGACGACACAATATAAAAGCCAAACTACGGCTCAGACTCGGACAGAATGTTCCTAGAATAACCTAACCGCTGTCTGAAAGTTTAATAAAAAAAGTACGCGATTTATTTAGTTCATTTTTCTTCTGGGAGTTATGACAGATATACAGAAGTGAGTAAATATTTATTTTATTATTTATTTTGGTTAAAAGTACTGAAACCTTAAGTTCTTTTGATTTTATTCTCAGTAAATAATTTGATTTCAATATAACTAATGTTCTATTTCAAACCAAACTAACAAATAAATAACTACAATTTAAATGTTGATTACAAACTAGTTTTGATATTTATCTGTGTATTGAAAATAAATAATTTCCTATAAACCTTTATGAAAGATTAACACATCAAAACCGCGCTATATTTTAGTATGTCGTCAGTCAACCAAATGTGTATTAATTCTTCTGAGATTTCCATTGTAAACTAAATGTTACTTGGTCGTTATTTTATTTATTTGTCTCGAAGGAAAACTATGTTGAATCGAATTGACGTTTATTTAATTGAAATAAACCTTAACCAGCTTTGTTTTATTATTTACCATAATTCAGCAACCTCCTTTAATTGATTTTAAAATAAATTACTTGTTGATTAATAGCACTTTTTAAAATCTTGTTTAATCTGATTTGTGTATAATGAATTTATGGGCAGTACTTGTTGTGTTAAGGTTGAATCGACGGCTTTAATTAAGCAAAGTACCATAACTGATTGTTTATTCAAAATTGTGTTTGTGTATGTACAGTCTAAAAACCCCCAATAATATATTACCAATTCTTGCTACGCCCAGAACTTAATTATCCTGTTAAAGCTAACTTAACTTCATGTCACAAAAATAGACGTGACAATATCATAGATTACCGATTGAGAACATGTTTAAAAGTGGTTACCTTAAGATAAATTAAAAAAAAATTTTCAATATGTTCGAACAGGATGCAACAATAAATCGACTTTTCGATAAGTTATTCTGGTGAACATCAAGCAATATACATTTGAATATTGACGAGCCGTAAGAGATGTTTCGACAAAGAGAAACAAGAAGTATTTTTTACGCGAATCAGTTTTGTGCTTCTATAAGCAGAGAGATAGAGAGGGGGGGGGGGAGATAATTGGAAAAATCATTTATGTCATAGACCTGTAGTGAGTAAAAGTAAGATGAAATAAACTTCGGTTACGAAGATTTCGCCCGCGAGGAGACGACACAGTCAACCGACAATATAAAGGCCAATCTCCGGCTCAGACTTACACAGAATTTTACTAGAAATTTCTAAGCGCAATCTGAAAGTTCAATTTAAAAAAATACGGAATTTATTTAGTTCATTTTTCTTCTGAGAGTTATGGCAGATATACAGATGTGTATAAATATTTATTTGATTATTTATTTCGGTTAAAGGAACTGAAACACGTTAAGTTCTTTTGATTTTATTCTCAATATAGAATTTGATTTCAGTGTTACTAATTTTCTATTTCAAACCAAACCACAAATTAATTTCGATCGCAAATAATTAATTTTGATTTAAATGTTGATTAGTAGTATTTATACTTATCTATGTATTGAAAATAAATAATTGCGATGGCGTATAAACCTTTCTGAAAGTTTAACAAATCAGAACCGCACTATATTTCACAATGTCGGCAGTCAAACAAATATGTAGTATTTCTTCTCAGATTTCCATTGTAAACTAAATGTTACTTGGTCGCTATTTTATTTATTTTCGTCTCGAAGAAAACTATGCTGTATCGAATTAACGTTTATGTAATTGAAATAAACCTTAATGAGTATTTGTTTTATTGTTTACCCCAAGTCAGCAACTCCCTTTAATTGATTGTAAAATAAATTACTTGTTGATTAATAGAACCTTAAAATCTTGATGCGTTTTATTTGATTTTTGTTTAATGGATTTATGGACCGTACTTGTTTTATTAAGGTCGAATTTATCCCTTCAATCAAGCAAAGTACCATAACTGATTGTATATTCTAAATTGAATTTGTGTATGTATATTCTAAACTTAACATTTACTCTTTGATTCTTGTTGAATTAAGTGTACTTTGGTTGGAAGCAGAACTGAATTATCCTTTTAAAGCTAACTGAATTCCACGTCACAAAAATAAATGTGGCAAAATTATAGATTACCGATTGAAAACCTGTTTAAAAGTGGTTACCTTAAGATAAATTAAAAGAAATTTTTCAAGGTGTTCGAGCACAGAAACAACTTGCAACTCTCTATTGGTTGATTGTGCTTAAAGTTTCTTTACAATGTACTTACGTACATTATATTATGCACGGAGTTCTGCACGGCGCGGCCTGTCCAATAACAAAACTGAAAGTGTACTTAACGTAATATATGTGACGATAATAAAAAAAAATCAATGAGCTTAACCGTAATGATAAGTTCTCATTTATTTCTCATGCAACTAAGTAAGATTATCATTATAATAAATGAGGCTACCGAACTTTCACCAGGTTCATCTAAAATAATCGTGGACATAACCGAGATGATTCCCGAAACATTGAAATTAACCTTTCAAGTATTAAACGCACTTTTACTAAATCTATTTCTATATTGCTGTTTTTCATATGTGGAATGAATCTAGAAAGCTTCTTAAATATTATTCCTGAAAGACTTTCATGAACAATTATCAGATATTTCTTCTAATTGAGCTTTCATTTGGATACGAACAACTAGATATATTAAAAACTTCGCTTCTGATGAGAAGGTTTCTAAGTAGTTAACAAAAACAGTCCACCACTGTTTATAAATGTCAGAAATATCTAAATATCATTGTACAAATTAAATGTATATCTAAAACAAATTGCAATATACAATTTATGGACATGTCGTTGTTTTCTCTATTTAATAATCGATAGATCAACAAACAAGCAAACCGTTGTGAAAGAAATAGCCGGTTTCAAAGTATGCCAACGCTACAAAACTCTAACTTCTCCATGCCTTTATCTTTCCAATTGCAACATAACCTGTTAAAATTGTAATGCCAGGGCTTCCTTCTTCCCCACCAAATCCACCGCAATTACGCATTTTAAAAATGGTGTTCCTTCCTGGGCTAGATCGTAGCTTCTATTCCCACCAGCTCCCATCTGCTACGTTGAAAACTGAGGATAGCTGAGCTCATATCACTTTCCGATTGAGCACAACATCCTCTGGAATACAAGGGTTTAATTAGGAAGGAAAGGCACACAAATAAGAACACATATAAGATTAAATAGCCAACAATTTATTGACTTAACATATTACAAAAATTGGTTAACAGTTTAAAATATCTGAATCTTGGAATTCCACGATTACTACCCAGATATATGCTACTAGACGACTATCACTTTAGCTCCACTTAATATTATATGAGTAAATTAATAGTTTAATAGTTTTCGAAATTTGGAACATGTTCCGCGAAATTGGGACGAATGGTCACCCTATGCGTAACCTACACATCACTCTCAGTTTATGTAGCCCCCCTCCTCCCATCACACCCAGAGTAAACCGTCTGGATTCAACACTGTACAATGGTTTGATGTTCCAGAGTTTACACCTAAAGAATATAGTGTACTCCAAACCGCCTTAAGCTACTTCAAACTGATGCTTAGCGATCACGGGCGGTGACCCCAAGACGGATTCCGCAGCTGCACCAGGACTCCACTTGATGTTACCTCAATTGGCCGCAGACTTACAAAACTGTTAACACTTTCATGGTCCCAAAGACACCAACCAGATGCGTGTTAGCCACCTAGACTCTGCCGGAGACCAGGGAACGAGCCGTACAGTGCCTGTGGACCTACACTGAAAAAAATATCACCAGGACGACCGGATGTTCATTCTGAACTGCTGGAGTAATTCATATAATTCCTCCTTAATTAGGCGACACCAAACCGCTCTACCAAACCGCGCTAAATTTATCAAATCAGCCCCTAAATCTGACTCGAGCATTAACCAAAGTAACATATCAAACTCATTTTCATTCCAACTGAACTTCCCCATAAATATTCCCTTAGATTAACAATTATGTTCTGAAGATTTATTTCATATGGTAGATCTACGTTCAAACATTCGAAAATTGAAGGGTGGAAAGTTTTAAATTTTGTAAAAGTTATGGCATCCATCTACTAATGTATCAAAAATATCTTTTAACATTATTATTGTTTGTATGTTATATTATTGTTTCTACTTATTTATATGCTACTTATTTCTATACTATGCTACTTATTTCTTTTAATATAATTTTGAACTATTTATACTTATTGTATATGCTCAGATAACAGTTGCAAATGATCATTTATTAATTTTTTATTTTAATTTAAATTTAAAATTCTTGAATTTAACTTGTTCGTGGCCTGTTCAGTTAGCATAATTTGAATAAGCATGATTAGTCAACATTCAACTGTGTTTAGTCGAATGCCGACTACTTAACGATGGCGAAATCCAATGACGACAGAAAGGTAGCGTTCCAAAATCCGTAACGTAGAATTACAGTATATGTATTAATTCACTGAGATGGAGTTCAGTCGGTAGGAGCCCGGCACTATCGTGTCGTACAGGCCGTGCAATGTCCAATGTAGAATTCCCCACTTCCTACGTAAAAAAAAAGAACACCGATACGATGGGTTTAATTCTAGTAGAAAATTTCCTACCTGAAGTGGCCCATATGCTTATGAATTGATAGTGTCGATGTACCACATCAATGGAGCCAGAACATGAAACACCACGAGATCCTGAGAAGGATAAAGGATTGAGATGGAAGGAGTTGTTTTCTCTTTAGTGATAGAGAATAGACATAGCAAATAAACACAGTTCACCTCTCAAATAAGCACCTCTCTAAACAATTTCTATTTAATTCTACATAATTATTTATTAATCTATGTACTAATCTAATTAATAAGTTAAAAATCAGAGTACCGTTCTGTGTTCAGTATTGACTAAATACGAACCTAAGAAGGCTAAACTATATGTTCAAAAATGTTCAACTGTTGTCAGGAAATTGTATTTCACTTCGAAATTAGAATTATATCGTTGATCTTCAAATTTATTATTGTTTTAAACAAAGATGAAAACCAATTTCTGCTTACTCAACCATATAAATAGCGTGTCGACGTTTAAAAAAACACTCAAACGTAATAGCAGAAATGACTAAAACGATATGCTTGATTTTGTTGAGAAGATGACTTTTCTATTTAAGCATAATTTATGAACAAAGCCTGAGTTATAGCAAATTATAGCACACGGATTAACATCCGTAGTAGTAGAAACAAGAAGAAGAAAAATCATATTTGTTGCGATTTCATCTGTTCCGCGTTAACCCATTAATTATCAATAACAAGAAACATTGTAAATAATTTAAAGAAAAAAAAATGAATTCACGCTTATTTTGTGTCAACTATAAATATGTACAGGTAACTACCGTTGATTGCGACCTCAGCGAGTGCGAATTTGTTATAGTACTAGAGTGTCACATTTGTGCTTCGATTTACATATATTACATATATAATTTTTTTTCCTTTTCTATTGTTCCGTTTTCAGTTTCTGTGGTAAACTATGAATTGTGAGCACGTTCCAGCTCAAGTCTCGAGAGGTTTTTGTTAGCTTTTTAAATTTTTTGCTGTTCATCATACCATTTTATTTTTTTATTTTAGAGATGCAATTTCATACCCTACTAGCGGGCCCGGAAAACGTTGTTTTGCCCTCACCCGTTCCTCATATTCGCCTACAGTATTGCCGCGGCCAGCAACATAACCAAATCGCCGCGACATGGTCTAATTGTAGCGGCTATTTCCGCGGCCAGCGACATTGTCTAATTGCCGCGGTTTCACCGCGGTCAGCGGCATGCTCTTAGCCGCGCCACACGAATTGGTCTAATTGCCACAGCTTCGCCGCGGTCGTCAACGTCATGCTCTAAACTCCGCGGCTTTTCCGCGTCCAGCGATATGACTTAATTGCTGCAGATTTGCTCCAGCCAGCGACATAGTCTTATTGTCACGGCCAACGACTTGGTATAATTGCCACGGCTTCGCTGCGGTTGTCAGCTTCCGCGGTTGTCAGAACACCACAGCTTCATGCTCTAATTTCCGCGGCTTTGCCGCGGCCAGCGATATGACCTAATTGCTGCAGATTTGCCGCGACCAGCGACATAACCAAATTGCCGCGACATGGTCTAATTGCCACGGCTTCGCCTCGGTCAGCGACATGCTCTAATTTCCGCGGTTTTGTGGCGGCCAGCGATATGACGTAATTGCTGCAGATATGACGCGACCAACGACATACCCTGATTGCCGCTGCCAGCGTTGTCGCAGCCAGCTCTACTATTGCCGCGACCTGCGGCCGCATGCTGTTGCGTGATCTAGTGGCGAGTTACAAGAAAATGGAAAGAATAAAAAGCTTCGCCCTGAAAACATACATATACCGTTTTTCTTTCGGATTGATGATATTATGTCGGTAGAGTCTTTTATCTACGGAAGAATTTCAATTGCAATTGGTTCAGATGGTGCTGATTCAAGACGTTGTATTTTGAGTGTCGGGAGTAGATTATTGTTTATTTGGATATTTGTATAGCTGTTCTGCAGAAGCGCGCCTCCCAGTATTGCAACTTCAGTGCCTATTCCTTCATTATTGGCAAGTGACCGATGAATTAAAGTTTTTATTATGGAATTCTTCTGTCATGGATGGTGGTGTGAATTAGCGTGAAGGTAGCGGTTTCTATGCATTTTGTTTCTATAATTTGTGTTTGTAAGAGACCTGGTAGGTTTCTTTGAAATTAGTACATCTAGAAATGGTAATTGATGGTCGTTCTCTACTTCCATGGTGAATTAGAGTTTTGGGTGTGTCAAGAAATTTATATAGTTCTTGATTTCCATGTGACTATTTGCTGACCATTTCAATCTTGATTTCCAAAGCTCTTGTTCAAAAGCCTTCCATAAAAATGTTTGCGATAGCGCTTGAAAGAAGCGAACCCATTGGTGCTCCAAATTACTATTTGTACTGTTGTCGTCAGAGGTTAAAATATATTTAACCTCTGATTGTATCTTTTGAATAATATGTAAAAAAGAATCAGCACTTTTTAGAGATTTCAAAGAACATATTCCATAAACAGCTAACATAATTGTTAGCTTCGATGTCGTATCCCTGTTTACTAACATCCCCGTAGATGAAACATTGGACATACCAAGAACAAAACATCAAGTTCCCACGCATATTATTGATTTAATCAACCACTGCACTATCAATGTCTACCTCATCCATAAAGGACAACGCTAGAAACAGAAATTTGGAGCACCAATGGGTTCGCCTGTTCAAGCGCTATCGCAAACATTTTGATGGAACACTTTGAAACAGGAGCTTTGGATAAGATTCCTCTAAAACCAAAATTATGGTTGCGCTGTGTTGACAACACATTTGTGATATGGCCGCATGGAAATCAAGAACTACATAAATTTCTCGAAGTACTTAATGTTGAGCACCCAAAAATCTAATTCACCATGGAAGTAGAGAACGCCTATCATTTACGTTTATTAGATGTACTAATTTCAAAGAAACCTAACGGGTCCTGTGCACACACAGTTTATAGAAATAACACGCATAGAAACCGCTTCCTACACGCTAATTTGCACCACCATCTAGGACAAAAGAATTCCATAATAAAAACTTTAATTCATCGCTCAAGACTACTTACCGACAATGAAGGAATAGACACTGAAGTCGCAATATTGCAATGCGCACTTCTCCAGAACGGCAATACTAATACACAAATATACAAGAATCTACTCCCGAAACACAAAACACAACGTCTGGAACCAGCACCATCTGAACCAATTGCCATAGGAACTCATCCGTACACAAAAGGAACTACCGACAAAATATCATCGATCCTAAAGAAAAACGGCATCAAAACAGTATTTAACACACATCAAAAAATCAGCAGCATATTATCCAGACCAAAAGACAAAATTCTACTACAAAAGCAAGGAGAGTACGAAGTACCCTGCAATGAATGCGATTTGGACTAAGTCAAACAAACAGAAAAATATCAGCCAGAATAGCTGACCACACAAACAACATCAATAAGAACCTCAGCACGTCCGCTTTTGCCCAACATAACTCCGCAACCGCTCATAGAATAGCTTTTGAAAACTCGAGAACAATAGCCATTGAAACCCTATATAGTAAAAGAATTACTAGAGAAGCCATATAAATCGAAAAACGACTGAATGCGTTGAGTACGAGAAACGACAACGAAAACATGGAAAATAATACAAGTTTCCATGTTTTCGTTGTCGTTTCTCGTACTCATCGCATTCAGTCGTTTTTCGATGTTTATTTTCACGTTTTCCATAACGTGAAAATAAACAACAAATAATTCAGATCAACAACAAACCAGATAAAAATGAATTTACGATACGACCACCATCAGCATTCACTCAACCACCCTGTCAGTGTACGACCATCATAACATGTGTAGACACAACAACATGTGTCACAACACCAGGCGCGGCAAGCGCTGACGTTGAAAGGAGAATAACAAGGTCGTATGCGAAACGCATTGCACAATAAGTTTTCAGACTTTCTCTAAGCCTCGACAATGCCAGATGTGACTTTGGCGAAACGTTGGCAACCTGAAATGACTACCACGCGAGATGTAATCCGGAAGACAAACAACTACTCATCAGATTACACTCGCGGTAACCT
>WYDF02126212.1:0-10036 GCA_009867245.2 Adranes taylori
GCGTTGCATTCGAATACGCGCATGTCTTTATATACTTAAAGCGGAAACATGGGAATACGGGAATGTGGGAATATGGCCAAAGGGAACACGGGAATATGGGAACACGGGAATAAGGGAACACGGGCATATGGGAACAGGGGTATATGGGAACACGGGAATATGCGAACACGGGAATATGGGAACACGGGAATATGGGAACACGGGAATATGGGAACACAGGAATATGAGAACACGGGAATATGGGATCACGGGAATATGGGAATACGGGAATATGGGAAGACACTAAAGCAACAGATAGAGGGTTAGTAAAATGGAAAACAACAAAGGGCTGAGCGAGTTATCTTGGAAGATGCCTTTTTGGTAACGGATTGGGTTCGTTACATCCCTTTTCTTGTCCGATTTTCAGCTTTAATTGTATTGCGTCTTGAATGACAATCAATTAGCAGATTTTCTTTACAACCAACCAAGTCTCTCTTAGATCCACGATGTTCGTAGATAGCGCCCCCAAACGAGTTGTATGGCATTTAATATTCTTTCATTTAAGATGCTAGTATATATCTTATAGCAAGTGTTTAGGCAAGTTATGGGCCTATAATTTTTTGGATCAGATGATGGTCACTTTTTGTACAGCAATACTGTCCACCCTTCTGTAAGCCACGGTGAAATAGGATTTTCTCCGTTGAGATACGATGTGAATTCTCTGGCCAGATGTACGTACGTGCAAGTAAACTTTTTCCACGAAAAATTCGTAATAGTGTCTGGCCCAGACGCGCTGAACTTCTTTTCGCCTTTCAAAACTCTCTGAATCTCACCAACTATTATAGACAGAAAAGTATACTGATTTTGGGCATGATGTTCAGAAAACGAATTAAACAACGTCATCGCCGGATCTCTGCATGACATAGTACCATGTGTCCAGAAAGCTTCAACCTCTTGGGCACAGGGTGGGCTTTCCGGATTTCCCATCTCTTGTTTCTGAAATAGCTTGGAGGGATTGTGACGGAAGGTGAAGTTGTCACTAATGAATCTTATTTTTCAACAGAGTTTCCTTTTGACTTGCAATTGCACACGAAGTTGGCCAATATGCTTTTATTTAATAGTTGCTAAAATAACTTTCTTGAGTGTGTGGTGTGCAGACCGGATCTTTTTTATGATGTTTCGAATTTTTGGAGTGTATTTTCTCCCACCAATTTTATAATCCACCACACTTTGTCGTCTTAAAATCTTCTGCCGATTTGCTTTAATTTTTTCCTCCAGCTTCTTCCTCTTTCTGCAAATTAAGCAATTTCTGCAAATTTGGGCCACTTTGACGCTTCCCTTCCGGAACGAATTCTAAAGTGACCTTGTACACATTTTGATTTATGCTTACTCAGTCGGAATTAGGATGGATTCTCTCTAATTAACACACGGTTAACCCTGATAATATCTTTTGATTTTGGCAAGAATTTAGAAAAATGATGGTGTCGTCTTGCCGCTAAATCCTCAATGGACCCGTGCGCATCATATGCAGTGGCCGGTTCTGCGCAGATCTTGTTTGGGTCATTTACAACTTCATCATTATCTTCCCACACTAGCTGATAGTGCTGCCTTTTAAGATAGGCTACGTAGTCGGGAAGATGTTGTTTGGACATATCTGAGTGTTCAGTATGCATATCCAGCCAGATAGTATGCATCATGTTCATGTAACCTCTCTTAGCGGGTTTGATCAATTCATAGTTGCGTATTAAGCCCTGACGGCAACCTTTCTGTCCACTCCAGGCGTTCGGTTCCGGCGTTGGACTCAGTTCATCCTTCGCTAGAGAACCTGCATGTCGAGCTACAGGCAACTAAGGAACTGCTTTCACAAGTTTCTTTTTTTGAACTAAGTGTGTAGTTTCTTCAGGGGAGTTAACCCGGAAGAAACCTGTGAAATTTTGTCGGCGGGAGATATTGTGCTGCTGCCCACAAACCCAAGGGTATTTCACAGTTTAGGGGCTAGGGAGTCGCCGGCAAGAAATGTGCTCCCTTTTGTTATCAGTAGGCCATTGGAGGTATATGATTTTTTCCTCCCTTAAGCGATTCGGGTACGCGGGTACGCTATAGTGGCCCAACATAACCGCCCTGCGTTAATTATTATTATTATAAAGGCAATAATTTATTTTAAATTATTACGCACATCCTATATATCTTTTATATATTTTGATTCTCCTTGGCGTTTTCTTTAAAATAATATCTAAAATAATATCTTAAAATAATATCTTAAAATAATATCTTTAAAATAATCTAAGTGGAAGTCATGATATGTAACAAAGAGGAAGAGAATGAATGGGTAAGAGAAAGAGGAAGGGTGCATGAGAGGTGTGGATGGTCTATATTTGTGTGGTACGATAGGATGTATGTAGGGTTAAGGAATGAGAATGAAGTTGAACAGAAGTTAAAAGATGTGGAAATGTAAGAGAGATGGGAAAATGACAAAAGGGAGGTACAACAAGAAATATGAGTGTGTGATAGTGGAGGGTAGGATCCCGGATTTTTTGATTAGCTTATATGAGTATGGGTGAAATGAGAATAATAGGGAGATTTAGGTGTGGCAGTGAGGAAAGAGGAAATAAGTTTTGAATGAATGAGGAATATAGAAGGTGTAGAGTGTGTGGTTGTGAATGAGGAAACGTGGGAGCTTGGGTGAAAGAGTGTAGGGGAATGGAATGGAATGAGGAGTAAAGAGTAATGGCCGAGATTTGCAGGGTGTGTATGGGGAATGAAGGGAAGAATAAGGAGGTAATGAAAAACTATTATATGAGATTAGGAGGAGAGATAGGTAATTGCAAGGGTAGGGTGGAACACAGGGGAAGATGGCGATAAGGGGGTAAGGGGAGGAAGTTGGAAAAAAGTGTGATAGCAGAATGTAGTGTAGGTTTTTTTATGTATTAAAATTGGTGTGCGGATATTATAATGGTTTATAGTTTGATTTTATTTTATAATTAGGTTGGTTTTTCTTTTCGTAGTTGATCATTGATTGGGGAAAAATAAGAAAAAAAAAGAGGAAGGAAAAATTTATTTTGGATATTATATTGTAATTTCGTTAGAATGTGTATATAATTTAAATAATATCATATCGAATATTAGAACTTTAACGTAAATGATTCCAAAATGATCGCCCCTAATATAATAAATGACGAATACTTTATTGGCCAACCGGCAACCGTAATTATACATATAAGACGTGTGGTAGCTGAATAATAAGAGATTCGAGAAAGCAAACGTTCATGATATTCTGCAAAAAGCGAAGGTTGATCTACTTAGTGAACTGATTAATTAAATTAAAATAGCCATTTTATTCAAATTTTAAATAATACTAAAAATTAAGCACAAATATTCAGATATAGAATGTGTGATGAGTTTGAATTCTTCCCTAAATTATAATTTAGAATTGTCGCCGGTAACAACATTTATTAAATTTCAAAGGCACCGTCTTATAGATCTCATGGATCGTAAACTATTTTTACCTGTAACCTTTTTTTCTATCTACTACTGTTCAGGAATTCAGTGTATTTAGATGTTTACTATCGCAAGCTTTTCATTGGTTACCGTTACCACGGTAATCAACAAACGTTTCCCAAGTTTCATTTTTTCAACTTTCATAGTAACCGAGATATTTAGGCTAGTTATTTTCGAATTATTTTCCAAGGTCAAATTACTCTCACGATTGCGTGTCCGTTTTTTCAAACTTGCTGATTTTCTAAAATATTAAAGGAACGTTCGTTACAAGAAATTACAAAAAATCGAGAGCCGTTTTCGAGAAAATGAGCCGCAAAGTTTTAAAATAAAAAATACATGTATATATATATATTAAAGTATGATTTTAGAACAAAATGTTCCAAACAAAATTGAAGAGGCTATAGGCAGCCTATACACTAAAGTTTATTTGAATGTCCTATCTTTTATAGTTTCTGAGATATATCAATAACTTTGTTAAGCATCAAATGTGGCAAGATCGTGTTCTGTAGAAGATAAAGACACTTTCATTCAACGTATAACACAAGGTACTATATGCGTGGAAGATTTTAGTCTCCTAGTTTTAAAACTGAATGTTTAAACTAAAAAAATGGTGCATTTTCACCATATTGGATTTATAAAAATATTTCTGGAAATGATCGCCACGCCATCTCTCAGATACTGGAAGTCAATTTTACATTAAACAATTTAGTTTTGATTATAACTCGTATATTAAAATCAGTTACTACAATAGTTGTTTAGGGTAACTATTCTACGCTATAAATCGGCTATCCAGTAAATCGCCTGCCCATGAATCCCTGGGTCCCCATATTTGCCGCGGCGCGCGGCCGCTTTACTATGAAAATTTTGGCCCTTGAACTTTTAAATGTGCCTACGCACAAATTTGCTAACCTATAGATCCTCCGGTTCTCATATTTGCCTACGGTGCGGACAGCTCCGTTTTGCAGACTGTTGAGAAATATTTAACAGGGCAGTCTCACTTGCGAAGCCTTGTAATGTGTCTACGATCGCATTCGGCAACACATATATCCTTGCAAATATAGCAAATACGGAGACCAAAGTATTTGGTCTCAATATTTACCGCAGACAGTTGAAAAGTATGAAACTGGTCGATTTACAATTATTTTTTATTTTTTCCTATCTTTTATAGTTTTTGAAATATATTGAATAGTTTGCTAAACTCTAAAAGTTGATGTAGTTTGTTAGATATGGCCGTAAATTGATTCGACGCATAATAGAAGGCACTATTTGCGAGCAAGATTTTAGGCTCCCAGTTGCAGTAGAACTGGATTTTTCAATAAAATGATCAGTTTCAATCTCTCCCAAAATTAAAATCTAGATCTACTACTTATAATAATATATATTAAATTGCAAATGCACCGTCTTATAGATCTCATAAAACCTAAAATATTTTTTCCTGTTACTTTGCCACTATATCCTATTATTTAGAAATTACGTGTATATGAGAATGTTGAATGTCGGTTGCCATGGCGACAAATTGAGAAGTTTGAAGTTACTAAAGGTCATATCTTTGAAACCATAAGAGTTAGACCACTCAGTGTGGTTCATTTAATAGAGCATCACAACATAACAAGGGATATCAACATATATATGTTTTTATGACTTTTATACGTAGAAAACACTATATCACTTACTTTGTGACCAGTTTCGGGCATCCGACTGGAAATGGTACCGAACAACTTGAATTAGCTGCTTTTAAACTAGCACCATTTCACCCAAATGGTGCTTCTTAAACTAGCCGAGATTTTAAGACATTTGTTGTAACTGAAAAGTTATAATTAGTATTACGTACCTATTAAACATTTTGTGAGTGGTTAGTGCTTATCATAAAAGCAGATCTAACTAGTATGCAGTATTCAGTGACTACAGTTTCTCTTTATTGCATTTAATATCTCTATATACGGTTCAATGTTGCCTTATCTTACCTACTTCACATTTAGGATGTTGCAACACCGATATCAATAATTAATTAAAACCATCAATTACCAATTTCATCTAATACAAATGTAATGCTGGTTGCATTCAAAAACTAATAATTCAGAAGACGAATTTTCATTTCTAACAACAGCCGGCAAGAGACTTACTGAGTTTGTCCTAGTCTTTGAATTGTTACGACCGTGAGGCAATTGTTACGACCGTGAGGCTCCTAAGAAGATGCTGATGATCCCTTATAATAATGGGTGAAGTGGCACCTTATATTTTGAACAAGCCGCTTTTTAAAGACATTTGTTGTAACTAAAAAGTTATAATTGGTAACGTACCTATTAAAAATTATATCAGTGCTTCATTAGTGCTTATCATAAAAGCACATAGATATATTTACTCTTCATTTTATTTTTCGTTTATAACAGAGCATTGATAATAATGATAAAAATATTATAATATTTGTTACACTGTACTTTAATAAGCGGGTAACGAAAAATATCTTTCTACAATGTTGGCAACCTGACATAATTTGTCTTGTGAGATAAATCAAAACAAAGTTATGGAAAGAATTCAGTTATACCATACACATCAAAACGCCGCTGCGCGTAATTAAATGTGATGGCTTCTACCGAAAAAATAATTGAATTAGTAAAGATATATCCAATTTTATATGATTTGTCACATAAAAGTTATAAAAGCATAAGAAAAAAGATAAAGTTTGGGAAATTATTGGCATAGAATAAAAAGATACTGGTAAGTACACAAATTATTTATTCATTGAAACAATTTTTCTCGGATGCTAAATGAGAAATTTGTTGCCCGCTTTAGATCAACTTCCATTTGTCTAAGAAACGATTGTTGTTTACGTTGGTCCGATGAGTCTAAAATATCACAATTTTCACCATTGTTTTGTTTCGAACATAAAAAGTTGTGTAAAATACATGTTGTTTTAATCATAACAATTGTAGTTTCAACTTTAGTTGCAATTGGTCTATTGAATATTCTCTACTTTTGAACAAGCATTCCAAAAGCATTTTCCACAACTCTTCGTGTTGTATATGATCGTGTGCTATAATTTTCGTTATGAGGATCAATTCGTGATAAAGAAAGGGACGCATGATGTATGGCTTGAGGGAAAATGCTTCATCACCAATTAGAACGTGACGACAAGGTGCACTTTGCGCTGGTAATGGTTTATCTCTTGGAATATTCATCAAACCTGTTTCAAATCTCTGACCCATATGAGAAGCTTCAGAAATACCTCCATCACTATTTTTCCCGTAACCGCCAATGTCTACACATATAAATCTGTAGTCCGGAACAACAATAGCCATAAGAACTACTGATAACTTATTCAAATAACGAAAATGTTTTGAGCCACTTTTGTTAGGGCATTTGATGGAAACATGCTTGCCATCTATAGCACCAATACAATTGGGAAATCTCCAGATATTTCCAAAGCCTTTTGTTGACTCTTTCTATATTTCCGTTGTTGGTTCAGGTAAATAGATATTTTCCAATCTTCTGCAAATAGCCTGACAAACTTCTGTTGTTATTCTGCTCATTGTTTCAAAGCCAACCCTAAAACTTTGGGCAATTGTAGAGAAACTATCTCCGGTGGCAAGAAATCTGCAAATAATTGAATGAATTTGTTTTTCTTCCTACGTTAAAAAAATAAATGAATTATAGCTCAGTAGAACCTTTATTTTTTAGGCGATGAAGAAAAAAAGAAATGGAAGAACCGAAGAGATACCTATATGTGGCATTTAAAATCCAATAAATCCAAAACTGGACAAGCTGCGAAAAGTGGTAAAAAATGGCAATGGTCAGACAAAATGAAACCATTCCACCCTTTCTTGTCTTTTGCGAAAACAACTTCGAACGTTTCTGACATTCCAGATGATCGAGAAATACAATTTCTAGATGATAACTTAGCAGACGATCAAAGCTTAGATAATGAAGAAATAGTTCCTGAGGATTTAGTTGACAGCAATTTAGGAGCAAGTTCAGCAGGTTCAGGTCCAACATCATTTTTTAACTTTTATCAATACGTCCACCTCTTCCAGGCCTCGACTTCGTCACATAATAAAAGGAAAACTAAAACTGAACCTCCTTCTTCTGTAGATAGATTTATTGAATATTTTCAAAATAAGAAAAGACAAGAGATGGATGGAACTGAAATGCTGTGTATTGCTCATGCAAAAACTATCAAAAAATTCTCTAAAAACGCCAGGCCATAGCAAAATTAATGATTGCTAAAATTATTATGGAGCAAGAACTATTAGATATCATACCAGAATCAGGATTCAATTCGTTTCCTAAGTTCAGATAGTAATATTAGTTGGAATCAGCTTACGTCACTAGGATACGAGTATGGAATGCAGGGTACTTCGGAAAATATAAGTCAAACACGTGTTGATGAAACAAATTCTTTAAACGAAAACACAGTTTCAAATTATTTTCCATCATTCAATCCAACTAATTGATAAACATATAATAAAGACCACATTTAATTAGAAATAGATAATTCATGAGAAATTAATATGATCAATTGTATGTCTGAAAAAATATAGCTCATATAAAATCATTTGTTCTTTGAAAATTCATGGCTCGTTAGTGTAGTAGGCTAAACAACCGATTGGAAATCGGGAGAGCCGGGTTCGGTTCCCGGATGAGCAAAATTTTTTCAGATATACAATTGATCATATTAATTTCTAATTAACCACATTTAATGTTTTCAGTTATATTGTCTTAATAGAATTTATACGTTGTTTATTTTTTACTTACCTTAGTGGTATGGCAAGTCTTTCTTCAGGATAATTTGTGTCCTTTGTTATATCTTCTTTTATGTTCTATCCAATTTAGAATTTCGTCGAAAAACGTTTTACATCTTGCCGAAGTTGAGGCATCAAAGTGTGAAACTCTACAAAGTCCATACGGTTTGAATTGATTTGATGGACCCATTTTCTTTTTTTCCTCCTACGGCAGAAAATAATGCTATGACAACAATACGTATAAAATTTGAGACTAAAATACACACCTTGAATTTTCCTCATCTTCTAAAACAAGAAACAGCGTTGCTTCTTCTTCCGAAGAGGTATACATTTTAGCGCTAATGGTAAGAAGTAAGTAAAACTGTCGCGTTGGTGTGCATAACTATGGGAATTTATATTATCGCCGCGAACAATTCGCAACGACTGCGAATGTTTCGCGTTGGTTTGGGTGATCCTTTATCCTGTAGCCATTTGAGCTACATAACATATAGAGCTATAGTTTTGTTACATCATTGACATACTGCGTGAAAATTAATATGGTTTTTAACATATAGTAAAAACTCCAGTATATTTGCAAATAGTGTCTTACAACAAGTCAACGACATGAATCATGAACTCTTATTGCTATTGCATATAGCAAAGTTTAAATGATAAAATATGTCATCATTAATTGAGAAGCTCTTATGATATAAATTTTTAGGAACACCGTTCTCATATTATGAAACAGAGTGTTGAGGAGCATTCACATAATCCGCAACACATAAATCTAATGTGACGACCTTCCCTAAGATTTGCGACGTATTAGGATTACTGAGGTCGGAATAATGGCGCAACTAATTCAGATTAAATCGCTTTTGGTTTCAAGTCTCGGGTGCCAGGTCAATTTAACGTGAGAACGCACGTAGCAACTGATCTTCGTCTTAATACCTCAGTAAAAATGCTGAGGGCATGAGTAGTTGCAAGTAAGTACGTGAGATTGTCCAGAAGTCTCCGTTCCCGTGGGCAGCTGATACAAACTTACAAAGCTATTAAATAAAACAGTATTAATATAAAAATAAGTGTATTGTTGTTTTATACACGATTAATACAAAAGAAGTATGATGTAAATGAGAATAATGATAGTAAATATAATAGTGCAAACTAACGCTGATAATAGTAATGAAAATGAAAGAACGAACGAGTGATCTTTATATTAAAGAGGGGTAAATAAGTATAAATTGAATATTATCCGATATGATTGAACAAATGGAGACCACTCAAGATCACTCGACACCCTCAGAACAGGCGTGGGTCCTAGATTTGCCTGAATGCGTATAACCAACTCTCAGAACAGGCGTGAGCTGGCAATATACACTTCAGTGGTAAACAGATAAAGAAAAAATTACAATTAAATAGAATTAAACAGAACAAGTATTTATTATATCAAAATATCTTACCAAAAATATTTATTAAACCGTTCTCGGAAAATGTGTGCGCATGGTGTCGCTATAGCTGTTGTTGTATTACTGTTGGCTGGTCTATAGATATTGCTCGTTGCCTGCGAGATCAGATCTTTGTAAATGTTTGTGGTAGCAAAAATAATCAGCGAACAGCTCTTACAGCAAAGCAATATCGACGCGATGTGTGTGCTTGTTACTTATGTGAATGCTTCCCTAATAACGTCTTATGTGCATGTCTTTCATGACATACTTGGTATATGTTTACTTTTTTATCTTTCATACACCATCTAGGTATAATTTTAATATGAGAGAAAGAAGAGAGCCTATTTTATGACATCTAGTAAATTTGGTGCAATATTTTTTTTATTACTGAATTTTGTG
>WYDF02126223.1:0-10036 GCA_009867245.2 Adranes taylori
AAACTATCTTAATGATTTTAACTATAAAGTTCTATTATTCGCCAAATATTAACACATGGGGTCTAGTAGATCCGAAGCAAAAACTACGTCCGAGTTATGAACCCAACTCTAGGTATCAACTTCGTGTTAATTAATTATGGATGTCAACGGAAATAAATATGTATTCCTACTTGGAACTTACTAACGAAGACGACAGCAGCGTACGAGCCAAACCCGAAGCAGGTGATATAAAAGGGGACACTATAAATGCAGCGGGGACTCTTAAAGTGCAAGGGTTAATTGGTAGGTGCAGAAGGGGTACACTGAGTACAAATTTTTACCACCATCTAGCATTTCAATGCAAAGGCATGCGACTAGTTATATTAGATCCCACAAATAACACAAAAATGTCATTCTAAAGTTTTAGAACGAGTTAGGGAAAGGTCTTGGCGGCTAAGTAGAATCAGATCTTTAGAAATACTGTCAAATGTCAGATGGCCAAAAACCAAAAAGATCAAAAGAATTGAAGACCAAAAAGATAGAACGCTATATGCATTTAGCGCTAGGCACAAACTCAGAAAACAAAGGCCCGAAAACCAGAAGATAAAATCATCAAAATGATAGAATTTATAGAATCCTCAGTAACATAAAAAATATTGGGTGGAAACGACGATGTACGCTGGGTGTCTACTCAGAAATGATCTATGATTTCTGGTGTTTAATTGAACTGGAGGAAGAAGTACTGACACGTGAGTTAATCTGGCGCACCAATTAAAACTAGAAATGTCTTAGGGTGACATCAACGATTACATCATATGAGCCACGATGAAGAATTAACCAGCGGACCACAGATTACACTGGCCATATGTGTATACATAGTAGTTCATTTGTTTTTTATAAAAGTAAATAAATATAGGTGCATACAAACCGATGTCTGTACAATATGCATCGTATTCACATAGAAATGATTTGTTCTATATGTATTCATTTTGCAATTGCCTGTGATATTATGGGTTGTCTGTTGCCATAACGAGAAATTGAGAAGTTTTACGGTTATTAATGGTTACATCTTAGGAGTCATTAGAGTTAGGCCCTTCAAACGTGGTATCATTTTAAAGAGAATTATAGGGGCTATCCAAGCATATAAAAATATAGAGGTAGTTGTAAAAAGTTTTTTAAAACAATTTTTATTGCTCAGTAACTTCAGTATGTTGAAGTGTTCACATTGACAGGATGGAGTACCCTTGGTCTTACAGCTGTTCCCCAAGTTCCATTTTTGCAACTTTCATAGGAACCCAGACATTTAGGGTAGTATACTTTAGTCAAGGTAAAATTTCTCCCAAGGTCACGTTTCCGTTTGTTTTTAAACGCGCTTAATCCCTTAAATATGAAAGGAATTTTTCGTGCAAGAAATTTAAAAAAAGCTGGGGAACCGTTTTTTGTGGAAATGGATCGCAAAATTTGCAAGGAGTCCGTGGACTCCACCCGACTCATCACTCCCACCCATAGCTTCGGGAGACGTCCCATTGTCACCTACTCCGGGCAAAGGATGGTTGTATCCCATCACACGAGACAGTGACAGGATGCAACCGACGGTGATGGTTGTATCCCATCTCCGTCGGCTCTTCCGGTACATTTTTGCCGACAGTGATTAAACATGTACGCACTCCTTCCATTTCTCTCCACGACGTATTTGCAACATCTTCAATTCAAATACAAGCTGCACGATTCATTCATCATCAACTTTTACAAGAACAATTATTACAAATACCATATCACATATAGTTCGCTGTTTTATCGCTGTTATTAGCTTTATTTTCTGAAGAAATGGGTCATCCTAACTGCTTTGCATTATACTTAAATTAAATTCAACATATCAGTCACTTATCTCGCGCGATTAAAGTCATATTATTTATCATAAATAAGAAAGGAATAAAAGCCACATTAAGGCAAGCAAATAAGGAAAAAAAGTGCTTCTCGCTACGAAATAAATGTTTTATTGCAATACCTATTCTGCTTTGTATAACTTTCTAGTATAATGGGCCGAATTTGATAAATCAGCCCCACTAGATGAAATAAATCAATTGACTTTATTGCATGGGAAATATATGCTATACAAATTATGATTCATTTTAATTTTGCATATAGCCACATAGAGGGCGCAAGTAACAAAACATTTGGTTCCGAAATTAACCTCAGCATTACATTGATACGTGTTGAAGAGTTGCTCAAAATACAGCAAGAAGTTTAGTTACATTGAATTTTTAAACTTACTAAGGCTTTCAGAAACATGAAGACCATTTCCGAATTCAGAATATTTCCGAGCGATAATTTTTTACAACATTCGAAAAACTCTCACTGGTACCCTGAATTTAAACCTGGAGGCACAAATCTCAGCGATGGTCTTAGGCCAAGTCCACCAAAATCAGCGGTCACCCAGGAAAAATTTAATGCGCGAGATGATTAATGAAGATCGTCATGTAGCTTACCGGATGATTGATAGTTCCTTGGGAATTTCTAAGACCTGAATCTAAAAGATTTTACAAGAGTTCACAAATTTTACAAAAGATTTTACATCTGTTGACCGAGGAACAAATGGCGGCTCGTGTCAGCTGGCGACGAAGATCTGCGAATCGTTTCAACATAGGCCGCTCCAAAAATGTGTACTGTATCGTCAGTGGTGATGAGTCTTGGATATATTATTATGAACCCGAGAATAAGCGTCAGTCTACTGTTTGGGCGTTTCAAGATGAGGAGAACCCAACCAAGCTCATCCGTTCCCGTAATATGTCAAAACAGGTGGTTTCAACTTTTGTATCAAAATCAGGACAGGTGGCTACAATTTCTTTGCAAAATCCGAGGACGGTAACTGCTGATTGGTACACAACCGTTTGTGTCCCAGAAATCATATCTGAGCTGAGAAAAAACAACCCACAGCATGGGGTCATAATGTGAGTGCTCACACTCCTCGACACGCATTTTTGGAGTTGTTTGGAGCAACAAAACATCGATTTGTTTGATGACCTTCCATACAGCCCTGAATTAGTTACCACCGATTTTTTTACATTTTCCGTCATCAGGAATGCACTGGTGGTCAACGATTTCAACCATCTGAAAATGTAGTCGATGCTTTCCAAATGACAGTTTCGAGCATACACGATGAAAAGTGGAATAAGTGTTTTAAGAATTGGTTTAAGCGAATGCAAAAGGGCATCGACAATGGTGGCAAGTAGTTTGAAACCCAATAAAAGACAGAGAAATTAAAATTATTGCTTTTTGTTAAAGCTTGATGCAAAATTAAAAATACATCCCTTATAGTCCATCAGACTTAAACATATAACCTATTACAAACTACTGCGTTCTATAATTATTAAACCTTTATTGGCATGTAAACAGATTACATTTACAAAATCCTCGATTACAAAATTAAGCATATTTCATTAAAACATAAACATAAAAAATATGAATCGAAACTTTGCTCTTCTTTAAATCCTATGTTTAATTTATACTCCTTTTTTATTCTCTCTCCCTACTTCGTCCTCTCCTACCTTCTTAGCCATTCTCTTCCACTCCATTCTTACGCCCTCCTACGTATAATATTTCTAATTTCTAATCCCATTCCCCAATCACAAATTCATCTATAGCTCCAACCAAAACTTCTCTGCATTTCTTTTCCGATTCTTTTATCTTCACTTCTGTCACCCGACAATTGCATCCCCCTTATTTTTATCTCTTATATGTTGCCATACCTCAGACTCTTTCTGCAAACTATTTACTTCCATCCTCTCCTTCTCCTCCCTTTCTACCCAACATCTACTTCCTCCGCACGGTACCTCTTTAGCTTGCCTACACTCCTCCACAAGAAATTTCCCCCTCTCTTACCCCTCGCAGCATCACTCTAACCTTCTTTTTCACATTTATCTATCTTTCATCATACACCAACTTCCTTTCAGTTTTCCATTACTCTTATTTTTCACTCACTCCTCGGATTTTTCACCCATCATAACCGTTAAGTTTACACCCTTTTGGTGCCTGTCGATAAATTCGATTGGACATTAATTTAAGGTACTTTCGGAAAGCGTTTCTTGTGCAATGTTCCTAACATCTTGGTGTAGTAGGGTTGCTACTACAACTACTCGCAAGTTTCAACACTTATGCTTCCATCAAGAAAATGCAGCAATTTTTGCTCCTTAAATTTCTTAACGGGTCAGGAAAATTTCTACTTGGTCGGAAGTGCAACCTTTCTTAATGTGGAATATAAATATTTGAGAGGAGGAAATGAAAGAATAAGGGCTGGGTATAGAAAGGCATGGATAGGCGAAGAAAATGGATATGGAACGATGAGAAAGAGAGGTTGGACCGATGGCCAAAACTATCAAGAGGGGATTCAAGAAATAGAAATGCTAGTAGAGATAGTGGAAGTCAGGAAAATTAATATGGAAATGGAGTAGCGTTAGAAATGAAAGAATTGTAATGGAAAAGTGGGTAAAAAACGTATGGGATGTACGAAGAGGAAAATGAAAAGGGAATGGTTGGTAAAAGTAAGTGTATAAAGTTTATGGTATGGAATGTAGCGGGGATAGGGAGTATGATAGAGGATAAAAATTTTGAGATATATCAAAAGATTTGATATTATAGGGATGGTAGAAACGTGGGTTGAGAAAAATAAATGGGACGAAATTAAACTGAAGCTGCCTGTTGGATATATATGGAGAATGAAAGAAGCAAGCAGAGTGCATGTGAAAGGGAGAGCTAGCGGAGGTATTATAATTGGTATAAAAATAGGATTAAAAGAATATGATTTGGATGGGAAGAATGGGAAGGTATGCAGGGAAGGGTGGTTAGGATACGGAAAGATATGGTTGAATGTGACAGTATATGTGAAGAATGATTGCGGACAATTTTGGAGAAGGTGATTGCGGAGAATTTTGGAGAAGGTTATGTGAATATATTGAGAAGGTGGGAGATAACATAGAATGGTTAACAATAATGGGAGATTGGAAACTGAGAATACGGGAAAAGGTCAAATTTGGGTAGATCAGGATGGTGAGGTTATGGGAAAAAGGTCAAAGAACCAGATTGTGAATGCAGATGGAAATAAGTTATTGACATGTTTGGAAGAGAAAGATTTGAATGTGGGAAATGGACATATAGAGGATATGTAGAGGACGTGGAAGTGGGTCAGTAATCGACTATATGATAATGAATGCGAGTGCTAGAAAGAAAGTAGAGATTCTGAGATTAGGGGACAAAATGCAGTCAGACCACTTCCCCATAGAACCTGAATTGAAGTGTGACCAAGAAACAGAGGAATCAAATGAGGTAGTATGTAAGCAAGTGAAGGTGAGAGAAGGGTATGAATTGGATGGTAAAGAAAAAGAAATATTTTCTAAAAAAACGAGAGAGATGGTATGCGATGAAATAAATGGAATTGAGGAGGTGATAATGGCGGTAGAGGAGAATTTGAATAAGGGGTGAAAGAAAAAGGGGAAAAAGGTCAAGGAGCTAATAAATTAGAAAAAGGAATTAGGAATTAGGGAGACAAGGAAAAAAGCACGAGCATAACTTAACCAGGCAACAAAAGGAGAAAAGTCATGGGAGGAATATGAGTAGCTAAACAGGAGTGGAAGGACGAACACAGGAATAGTAGGAGGAAGCAGGAAGGAGACGATAGGGAAGAAATTACTAAAATAAGCACTGAAAGAGAGCTATGGAAATATTTAAAGATGAAGGATATAATTGGGGAAGAAAGATTTTCTTCTCATATAGCCTTGGCTGTATGGGAAAGGAAATATAGGATTGAGTTTGGTGATGAAGTTGGGAAGGATAGAGATGAAAAGAACGAAGGTGAAAGTATAGGAGTCATGGATTGTGATATAGGTGTAGAGGAAACGAAAAGAGACATAGAAAGTATTAAGATAGGACGTGCAGTGGGTCCGGATGGTGTGCCGGCAGATGTATGGAAGTTTCTGGAAGAGAAAGGGGGGACTGCGTTGGCTAAGAGTACAAATAATGTATGGACGGGAATAGTAAATGTGCCAGATGTGTGGAAATAAGGGGAATTGGTACAAGTATTCAGAACCAGGGAGGTACCAAGGAGGTTTAAATGACGCTTAAAGTTACTGCGGTGTGACTGTGATGAATGGGATTTATAGATTGCATTAGTGAACAGAAAATTAGAGAATCAGTTAATAAAAAAAAATGTCAATAACGGGCTGCGTTAGAAGAATAGGTATGGCAGATAACATGGTGACAATTAATTACATGATGCAGAAGGAAATAGGTTTAGGGAGAAAGCTCTATGATAAGGGTGATGAGGATAGCTGGATGATAAGAATAGCGTAGTTAGATGGGTATATGTAGATGCCATGAAGGAGATGTTTGAAGGAAGAAGTGTGACGCAAGAAGAGAGGGTAGATTTTTGAAAGGGTTGGTTGGTCCATGGTTGAATGTAGAGTAGAATAAGGGGTGAAAACTATGATATAAATGAAGTGATAGGACGATCCTTTGAGAAGCAACTTCTTCCCAGAGAAGTCGCATAAATAGAGTCAAGCCAGCTAGGACACATTTTGGGTCTTACACTAGTTGTCGTTGAGTGAGAAATCACACGCCTTCGCTAGCTTAAGGCACCATCGAAAAATAAAACAAATTCCTATAGAGCGAGAAATCGCTCTTCGGAATCTGATTTGTTCTAAGTGAGCGCTATCAACAAATCGATTATTTAATTTTACTAAAAATAAAATCAAAATTCAACTTCAGTCAATAACAAAAATTCTACAAAAATCAGGTCAAATATTCATATATACAACATCATCTAATTTGCTGGCGAATCTTTGAACTCACGGAACTCACTTCCTATTTTATTCATTGAAATCAATCTTTTATAACCCTTCCTTGACAAATCTTCATCACGAGATGCCCTGAAGTCTATGTCGGAAACGAGAGGCCAAACAGCTATCCACGCAACGAGATAAAAGAGATGACAGAGATCCAGCATCCGAGTAACGCGAGAAGAACATCATGATGCCTGTTCCGATGCCTGGCATCAACACAAACTCATTGCCTACATCGCAAAATTCCATCACATCTTCTATACATTTCACAACTTTTTGCACGTTTTCTTTATGTCCAGTGGCTGAATCAAATTAGAACATCTGCGTCAAACATTCACCCATTTAATTCTATCGACACTCTGGAGAGAAACCGACCAAAATCCAGAGATCTAATAAGAGATAAATTATTAACATAAAATCAAATTACCTGCATTTCGCTATTTATTTTGATATTATGCTAATAGAAGATGGAAATGGAATCAACCTAACAATTTTTGTATTGTAATTAGCTTCACAAACTATTGTTAGTAAAATTACAATCGCTAGCAGATGAATATATTTGACGTTAAAAATACTGGAACAATAAACATATATTTTTAAAATATGTTATTGCGTACATCATTATATAATGTCTACGTACTTTATTATAATAGTTATGAACAGTGAATTCTTATCCAACCCTGAATAATCTCATGTACGAGCAAATTTTATGCTAGAAATAAACAGATTCATAAAAAGCAGTATAGTAGTTATAATGCAAACAAGTTACGATCCTGCTTTGATAAAAACAATTCAATAACAATTTTTCAGGTTTAAAAATCTTTTTAGCTGTGGCATTGTTAGTCACTTTAATAATTCTTGTTCCAGATTAAAATAGCTAAATGATATTGTGAAAATATAACAGTGAAAATATAAAAAAAAATTCCGAAGACCCCGCGTATAATTTAGATTAAGTATGTTTTATTTAGTAGAAATGGTGCATAGTAAAAATGTTTCGATGAGTTAGTAGTTAATGAGTTAATAGTTTTCTCTAGGTCACGTTCAAATTACGAAACATATTTGTTTTATTCTATGTATGTAATTTAACATTTTACTAATCAGCTAGGTAAAAAATCATTGAACTGTATTATGTATTGTTCATGTTCTACATACGTTTATGTCAATTTAATTGATATCAAAGAATATTATTGGGACAAGATCGAAATTCAGATGTTAAAAGAATGTTTACTTTCAAAATGTTTAAACTTATATTGTTATATAAAATTTATAACACAAAAAGCATGTGCTTTCTCTATTGTTAAGGTACTCACGTCTTGTAGTTTTTAATCTGTATATTTTTGTTGAATTTCGTTAATAAAAAGGAAGTTATTTTTATCTTTCATATACCATTTACGTACGAAGTACGTATAGGTATATGAAAGATGTAGGATTCATGTTTTGAGAATTTTTTCAATTTCACCTTGATACTTTTAGCAAGCCAAAAAATTTATTTAATCAATAATTATTCTACTTTTTTTTATTTATTTCATTAATTATGTTACTTTCAGTACGTCTCTTGTATTCAAACTACTGTAATCCGTTAATTCGCAATTTAAAGGGAGGGTTCTAAGGAACACTTTTTATCGAATTTACGGATTTTGTTAATACGTATGTACGTACTTACGTACGTCTGTAAGTTCAGGAATTTCTCTGGATCTGGATGAAATTTGGCAGACAGGTGTAGACTATGAGCCCGCAAAAATGTTGCTGCATTTTCTTATAAATCCAATATGGTGGACAGGAGCCATATTTTTTGTTCAGAAATTTCATATACAATTTAAATTTTGCACACATATAGCACCCAGTATTATGCGTCGAATAAGAAAGTCCGATGTAGCCAAATTGTACAGGAAGCGGTGTTGCCACGCTTGAAGCTTACAAACTTTTTGAAATATACCAGGGACAATAAAAGATAGGACATTTGAATAAACTTTATTGTATAGCATACATAAAGGCCCGTCGATTTTTTTTCCCAAAATCATAATTTAACATATATACAGGGTGTTTTTTGTTTTGCTTACTTTAGGGTCCATTTTCTCGAAAACAAAAGTTTCGGAATAATTTTTTTTCAATTTCTTGTGTAGAAAGTTCCTTTAACACTTAAACGATTAACATAAAACTTAAGATATTCAACAATTATATTATATACATGTCAGCATACGTAATAGCTCCTATATGCAGAGTTACAGGAAAAATTATTTTACGACGTATGAGACATATAAACTGCTTTTGCAATTGAATAATTGTTGTTATGAATGCGAATGCACATTATAATTTTGGGAGGGGTTCAAAATGATTATTTTATTTAGAAATGCAGTTTTAAAATTATAAGATTGAAATTTCGCACGCATATAGTATTATATAATATTATGCGTCGAATAAAAGAAGTGTCATGCCTGCAAGTGGTATAGAGCGCGTCGTTGCCACATTTAAAATTTTACAAACTTATTGATATATTTCAAGAAGTATAAAAAATACGACACTTTATTCTATAGGCTACCAAAAATCGTTCAATTTTATTTGAAACATTTTTTTCTAAAATTACAAACTAAGATATATACAGGATGTTTTTTGTTTTGTAAAATTTGCGATCGATTTATTTGAGACCGGTTATTTTAGTACATTAAATGTCTCGGTTCCTATGAAAGTTGAACAAATAAAATTTGGGGAACAAGTGCAAGACCCAGTGACCTCAATTTTACGCAAAGCGGACATGAAGAAAGAGTAACTCAAAAGCAGTAGTGGGGAAAAATAGGTCAAAAACGGCAACAGACCGCGCCAAAGCGTGCAATTTCATTAGACCAAGCACGCCAGACCGCTCTTATAGAAATTAGCCGAAAAGAGAGTCAAGAGGGATTGTAGGCCATGCCTAACCGCGCCGTAGGAAAATACAGGGAAGATATGTGTGAAGAGCGGCCGTAAGCCGCGGCAAAGCGGACAGTGAATTAGTCAATTGTGGGGACTAGGGCATTCATGGGCAAGTGGGAAATTCATGGGCTAGATTAATGTTGATTAGTTTACCCTAAACCAGGGGTGACAAACCCGTTTGACCCTTTGGTCCATATAAAATTTTGCCAAAAAAATTGGGACACATTAACAAGTATATTCTTTGGCAATCTTTATTACCATTATTTTGTAACTGTTATTACAACCGATAAAATCTGGATAATAAAAAAACACCATAA
>WYDF02126234.1:0-10035 GCA_009867245.2 Adranes taylori
TGAATCGAGTCAACACCGAGAGCGATCACCGACTATCAGATCAAAAATCATTATCAATAAGAGACTTCAAAGGCGTAAAGTATTAAAAAACCTTTTATACGACCTCGATATAATTGGATCCAAAACAACTCAAATACCAAGAGATTATCGACAAATACCAAGAGATTAAAACAACTCAAATACCAAGAGAAGACCGAACGAAGTTGGCACCAACGGAAACGCTCGGACCTGTGACCCTTGATGATTTAGCAATGACAATTACCCAAGTAGCTACGAAGAAAACTTGCACCCAAGCAACAATTTGAATGCCAACACTATGATCCTCTTGGAAGAACGTCGGGGCAAAGAGGAGGATGCTTATCGAGATATCAATAAAACTATCCGAGCAAAAGTGCGTAAAGACATAAGGGCATACAATATTCCAACTGATTCATCGCATTATAGTTAATATGACAGTTTTGAAATATAAAATGGCTTGAGGAAAAATCCAGAACTATAATGCGATGAACTGATTCATCGCATTATAGTTAATATGACAGTTTTGAAATATAAAATGGCTTGAGGAAAAATACAGATCTTTAAGATCAAAATCGTCTGAAAATGGGAGATAAAACACTGGAAGATGCACTAGTCGTCCTCATGAATACGTGCCTAGCAGAACAATGGATACCAACACAATTGTGAAAAATCTAAGTCATCTTATTATTCAAAAAGGGTGATAAAATTAGAGGCCCATGAATTTGCTATCCATGAGTTTGCTCCCATTAGTTTGTTATCCAATCAGTTTGCTACACAAACTGCTGACGAGAATAGTAATAGATCGCCTGACGAATAAATTTGACATCTACCAACCAGCTGAACTAGCGGGATTCAGAAGAGGCTTTCGCATGATGGTTCATCTCCAAGTCATGTATATGCTGATCGAGAAGACAACGGAGTGTAACTCTCGATACTCCAATCTCATTCAGCATATCTACGAGAATGCTACACCCCAAGTCAAAATAGAAGATGACCTAATCACAGACAGAATCTTAATCGAGAAAGGGGGTCGTCAAGGAGACACAGTCTTTCCTAAATTATTCACTCTGGCTCTAGAGGCCGTTTTCAAAGCTCTCAAATGGGAAGAAAATGGCATAACCATATACCTGAGCCATCTTAAGTTCTACAACAATATCCTCATAAATAGCATCCCCGAAAATCTGAAGAACATGATCGAACACCTAGAGGAGGCCTCAATAAAGATGGCGCTAAGCATGAACGAAGATTTTGAGCTTCGACACAATCCAATGTACGATTATACAAAAAACCCTGGAAGTGGTTGACCACTATTTATACCTCGGTTCTTACATCAAACTGGGGAAAGAAAACCAAATACAGAAGTAACTAGGAGAGTGGGATTTGCGTGAGCGGCTTTCAGAAAAGTTGGCTTCATCCTCGGGTATCGAACAGTGCCCATTAACTTGAAGAGAAAAGCGTACGACTCATGTGTGCAACGGGTGACAATTTTCAGCCTGGAAACCAAAACGGTCACACAAAATAGCACCAACAGACTTCGAGTGTGGCAGAGAGAGATGGGCAGGGCGATGCTAGGAATCGCCCTGCGCATCGCCCTAGGATTGGCAGCCTGAACTGATAGGATGGATTGGCAGCCTGAACTGGCGTTGATCAAGACATGTCGAAAGACAAAACGAGACGAGATGGACGAAACGAATCCGAGGACCACAAAGAGGAGTGTGGGAAGACCGCAACTGAGATGACTGCCCAATATTCAGAAGGTTGCAGGAAACAAGTGGCTACAGACATCATCCGGCAGATCGGCATGGGAAAGAATGAAAGAGGCCCATGTCCAGGAGTGGACGATGACAGGCTGAAGAAGAAAAAGAAGTAGCTTCGAAATCCAGAATAGTGCACCATTTCATAAATCATAGATTTTTGGAACAAAAATTCTTTTGGAGGTGGAATACTTTGTTTTATTTAGTTCATTATAAATTATAATCTTTTTACTCAAGATGCACCGCATATACCTTTTATAACTTTTTATAATTTATTAAAGATTCTTAACTTTAAATACCAAAACAGGTGGAAAGAATAGCATGTTACTTCAAAAATATGAAATAGTCTTACACAGGAGGAAATATTTAAAGAGGACTAAGACGTAGATGAATTAAGGTTGTGAAACTTGGATAATCAATAAACGATAAGCCAACAACTACGAGTACGAGCTCATGTAAGAATAGATAATTAGTTGCTTTCTTCTGAAAAAAATCCATTTAAAAATCTTTTTTATAAACTTTAAATCCTTGATAAATGAAATTCAATAGTGTTCCAAATACTCCACATAATTGATTAACTAATTAATTTTTTAGTTAACAAACAAAAACTTTGTTGATATGTTTCAAGGCAAGCAAATACAACAGTTCATTGTTTAAAATCATTTTTTTTAAGAATGTCGTAACATCAAAATGTGTTTGGGCACATGTTGATTCAAAAATGGAAACTTTTTCAGGTGCCTTTAGCCTAATGCAAAATATTACTTCTTTTTGTAAGTCATATCTTTGTAGTTCTGATGAAGGCGCAATTGTCGCCTTGAAACATGTCAACAAAGTTTTTGTTTGTTAAATAAAAAACTACTTAGTTAATCAATTGTATGGAGTATTTGGAACATTATTGAATGTCAATTTCTACTCCAATTCTAAACGGTTTCATCATTAAAATTCTTGCACTTGATGCACCCTTACGGACGAATTGACACTTGTTGAAAAATATCCTCGATTAGAGAGGACGATTGAGCCAAACTAGTCACCAGTTTGATTTTTTGCCCCTCCTATTGAGTTATATATGTAGTAATATTACGTAGCTTTAACACATCAACTAATTAAGTTCCAAAGTAATAATTTTGTATTTTGCGGAAACCTGCATCGCGCAAACATATTTACTTTAAAGGAATGTACTCACCGAAAGATCAGCGGTCGCAAAATCGATAAACACTAACTCGGATTCTTCGCCGGCTAACAAAACGGAAACTGCCTTTTCTCCACTTTCGTCGTCTGCAACAAACAAAATAACAAATGACTTAACAACTATTCTTACTTTTAACAAACAAAAATAAAATAAATATAGTTATATATCATGTATGTAATAATTTATTGAATATGTTATTATAATACACAAGGCGTGAACAAAAACACTGTCATGTGGTTTTGTTTTGTTTTCACAAAAACACTGTCATGCCAATATAATGTACATAGTGTATGTATATAGGTTTATGGAAGTTAAGGATTAAGAAATTGATTCATATCTAGTAACTTCGTTATGATAGAACAGATCGATACACTTCTATAGTTAGCTATATCTCCAGTCTTATGGATAAGTATAATAAAATATGCTTTCTACAAATTGGGAGAAATGCTCAGGCCTAAAGATCGGTTAAATAACATCTCTAGAGTACAAACACATTTTTTCAACATTAACGTTGGTGTGGCATCAGACCCTGAATTGCAATTGTTATCAAGTTTCGAAATTGCCTCATAAAGTTCAGAATCAGATATGTTGTCGAAGATAAATTGTGCCCCAACTGTTACTTCAAACGAATCTATAACTCCGGCATTGATATTTGAAAAATTCTGTTACCGTTTACTCGACGTTGGGTATGTTGGCATTTTTATAAGACTTATAATTTGGAAGAAATGATGATTTTGTATTTTCTGTGACGTATTTCCAAAAACTAATCCTATTATTAGTAAGTGATTATACAGAAATTCTGATTTGACGGTTGTGTCTAATGATTCTGAATTTACGGATTATATTGTAACGAGGCAATTTGCCCTCGTACTACTTTAGTTCTATGGTAGTTTGTTTTGTGATAGATTTGGCGAAATGTCCTTAATACGTAAGCAATATGTTTGGTATACGAACTAGTTGGAAAAAGAGGCAGTCGCCTACGGAGAGTTTTACCATAAATAAGTTTTACAATTAAGATGTATGAATAATCATTTATCGTGGATTAAACTCTATTGTATCTAAATAAACTTTGATTAAAATCTTTTACACCCACCTGTGACCACCGACCCATGCAGTAAGAATACAGAGGGAGCGGTGTGACGCCTTTCTCAGTGCATGTGTGAGTGAATAAATCTCACTGGTAATCAATTTATAGTACGTGAAAGCATACTGCACGAAACCGCATAAGTATGGATAAAGAAAGCATATCTGATTAGATTTACATTAATCATGGCACTTGTAATTAGAAAACTTATGTGAATACATTAGACGAACGCAATTCACTATAAGAAGTGACAAAGTGGTGAGAGATATCGATCCAAATCTTGGTAGGAAATTAGCTAGTCAAAGAAATGACTAAACGACATACAGCTCTCACTGGAGTAAACATTTGGTAATAAGAAATTTTAAAGTGCAGAATGAATCCTTGTCGCTCAATGCCTTGAAAATAAAATAATGAATTCAATTAAATTATAATTAATTTATTACAAATTAAGTCGTGTTAAATAAGTAACAGTAGTTAGATATTGGACATAGTAGAGTACAGTGTTAGGTAATAATTAAATAATTCTTTTACGTTTGAATGCCTCGAATAAAATAAATTAAATTCATTAGGTAACAAGTTTTGTTATTATTGAGACAAATTAAAATATATTGAAATGAATGAATAAGGTAACTATACATCTAAAATAAGTTTGTAATGGTAGGTACGACCAAGAACTGTAATTAAAATAATTTTATAATTAATTTGGGAATTTATTCGACGGAATTTGAATTCCATTTTTATCAATCTATTCGAACGTTTTGAATATCATTTAAGCTTATACATCTCTTTTATTTAAACAGCCTTAACTAACAAGACGATTGGTAGATGTTAGGGCTGTGCAGCACGGTTTGTAGTTTAATTATAATTTTAGTTGATTGAGTTCGATAAAGTTCTTATATTTTAATCTAAACAATGTTGGGAAACTGGAGCTTATAACGTCATTTCATTTAGTAGTAGGCAAATTAAAGTTGAGTATTGAGTATTGTATTGAAGTTAAAGTGAGTATTGAAGTGAAGTGAATAGTTATTATGCGTGAAGATCCCATAGGGTAGGAGTAAATCGGTACGCACCCCGTTAAAATGATTCTCTTTTTACAATCGGGTTGAGGAACTGAAAGCACCCATATATCACAATCTATCACAATGTACACCATTTTTAACTAAATGAAATCCAGTATTCCAACTTTAAAGAAAAATTGTTTATTTCATCAATTACAAATATCGTGGAAAAATACATTATCCGGATTTCGTATCTCCCAGAGATCCCTTACTCAAGTGCAAAAGCTAAAAAGAAAATATTTCGTTTGACAATTTTACATGTAATATTACATAAATGAAAATTACTTAATTTCGATTGAATTTAATTATTGACAGCTGAGTAAGGCTTTATCAAAAATGAATTCGTTGTGAATCCATATCTTCTTCTTGTTAGCTTTATGTACTTGAATTAGAGATTCCTGGGAGATCCGGAATACGGATAGTATACGTTCCTAACTTAGACTCGATATTAACACATTTTTCAGTCTCATTCTTCACGTTGGTTTTTGTATTTTTACTCAGAAACACTTTGTACTACATATGAATGTGTTTTAAGTATTATAATAAAATGTTATCTACTTTAGGTACATTCAATACTCAGTAGGTACCTAAATCATTCAAATGGCTAAATTCTATGAAACATTGTACCTAACCCTTTCGCATGTCTAACAATTTAATTAATTGTATGATGAAGTTAAAATATTTTACATTAATTAATAGGTGTCGCATTAAAATAACTTCATCAATAATATGTAGATTAAACGTTTCAAATGGTAACAAGGGTAATTCATTGTAGCTATCTAGCGTAATAGTAAATATTCTTATCTTTCGATTATTGATTGTCGTTACAAATGTCCAGATCAACTGATCTTTGTAGATAGAGGTTGAGAAATATAAAGGAGTAAGAAAACAGCGTAAGATGGTTAGAAGCCGTTAAAGGCGATTATGGCACCGACCTTAGCCCATGTCTATCCAAGCCTAATCGGGCTAAGCTGTGCTAACTCCAGGTACAAGATGCTTTCCGATGTCTAAAGTAAGAGTAGGGAAAACTGTATAGATGGTTGCACGTCCTACTCAGTATTCCACACCCTTGTCAGGTTGCCCGCCCTACTCAATTAAAAATAAACCTAAAGTACAGTATAGTATTGTGATGTCTACTACACAAATGTAACTTTTATTATATTTTATTGACTAGTTTCAAAAGCACATATTTGATATTCTACTAATTTAACCTGCACTAAGTGCATACGAGAAAAAATATGTCATCTACTAAGTATGACACGCGCTGGTTTTCAACCGGATATCGCGATATTTCAATTTAATCAAAGCGGAATGAGCGTCACAAATTCTGTATAGGGAGCCGTATAGGGAGCCGTTGTTAGACAAACATCCTGGACGAATCAATAAAAGGAACAGTTTGGGGGTTTGAAGAATTCAATTCAAAGTGTTAGTAATTACATGCAGTAGTTCGCGACAGATATTCGCTTATTTTTTCATAAAATGTGCTATGGCATCCAGCATCGATACACGAATGTAAGATCTTTATCTTAGTTGATTATTTGTGCGAGAGCTGATCAAACCGATCAAAACAGATAGAATAAATTAAATATTAATTTGTTGTTGAACTTATGTTTCTAATAAATTATTAATCAATATCGAAAATTATGTCTAATATTTAATTGGCTTAAATCAACTCTAAATAATTGCAATTATAACATACAATGTTATAATTGTTAATATATAACAATTATAACATAAGCATAACATCACGAAAAAATAAAGTGATTATATGGAAATTCCGATTTTTTCTTTTTAAACCCTTTTATGAAAGGGTGCAAAGTGCTATTTGAGCATTAACTTTACAATCATTACATAAGAACTACATATCAAAATCGGTATAGTAAAAGAACTGTATTAAAGATAGTACATATTGAGATTAAAGATAGTACTTTTTCAATAATTTGTCGGTATAAGTTTATGTTGAAACTATCAAGCAAAGTGGGAACTACTATAATGGGAACCTTATTAAATTTATTTTACCTAATGGACGTTGGCACACAAAAGTATAGATATCTGTGCTTTAAATTGTCACAAACAATAGGTGAGCAATCTTTTGTGTTTTCCTACAAACACTGTACAATTTTGTCCTAAGGTTGAATAAATTTTGTTTTAATATATTAAAGATAATATATATTGCATAAAATGGTGACGCAGGGTAAAAGGTTGTAGAATTCTAACCTAAAACACCATTGAAGATTGTTTATCATAATGAGTGAAATACTGAACTACGTGTCCAACACTTTTTTTTCAAAAATATTTTTAAAATGATCTTAAAAATTGGTTGGATATGATACATGGATAAGTTGCATTCATGAAACTGTTTATCTGAATTAATTGAAACATAAAACATTTTATAGATAATTCAGGATCAAAACAAAAAAATATGTGTGATTACATCCAGGATATTATTGGTTAAAATTTTAATCATTGGGATAAGTACGAGAATGGTTTGACGGAAATCTAGCCTAAGTAAGAAAACGCACAATTTTTGTTTCCTTTCATGATTTATTTTTCAACACAGTCCCCTTTTAAGGCAATACTCTTTTCAAGACGACTTTCCAACTACTTCAACCCTTCCAAAAAGTAATTTTGCTCGAGTTCTTCAAAATAGTGGGAAGCTTCGGTTATCACTTTATCGATTGTTGCAAAACGGTTTCACCCGAGCCATTTTATAAGTTTGGACACAGGTAGAAGTAGCAAGGGACTAGATCTGGTGAATACGGTGGGTGGTCGATCAATTTGTAGCCAAATTGGTTCAATTTTGCTTGCACAACAGCCACTCTGAGCCACTCATGATGGAAGAGAACTTTCTTGCGAGCCAAAGCAGGGTGTTTTTTCTTCAATTAGGCATCGAAATGGTCCAATAATGCGGCGTAGTAATCGCCAGTTATGGTTTTAACCTTTTCCAAGTAGTCAATAAGAATAATGCCTTTTGCATCGTGTAAATACTGACGAATCTATGAAAAAAATCCTTCGGATCACGTTTTCTCTTCACCAAAAGCTTCTCCGAATCCGTCACACATGTGCGATTTTTGTCGATATTGAGTAAACGCGACACCCATCCCGCGATTGGCTTTTTAATATCAAAGTGGTTGTGTATGATGACGTGTACAAGTGATGATATTTGAAGGCTCTAGGTGGTCATCATCAAAAACACTCGTATGACCACGAAGTAATTCCGCTTTCCAAAATTTAACAGTTGCTAGCGATGGTGCGTACTCGCCATAGACAGCATCCAGTTCGGCTTCGATTTTTGCATTGTTTTTCCATTTCTTATAAAGGAACTTAATCACTGAACGATATTTGACTTTTTCCATTTTTTACAAAACACAAAAGTTGTCTGCTTGCGACAGCTGTATAAACCAAACTAATAGTTCTTTTTGCTTCAAATTTTGGCAGACGTCATGTGTTGGATTTCAAATGACAAAACCAGCATGGCGTTCGTTGTCACGTAATGCCATCTATCAAAGGCTAGATTTATGTCAAACCACCCTCGCAATAATGTACTCTCACACATCATTGGCTGTCATGTAATGTATAAGGATTAAGAGATATCCGATCACATGACTACATCAAAAATACATGTTAACACTAATGGGACAAATATTTCACATGGTTAAATGTATCACTAAACAGTTAATGGATGAAAGAGTGCTACGGGTTCATTGCTCATAACAAACCTTCTTCTGACTTGGTAGTATACATTTCGACATTTAGCAAATTACTGGAAAAAATGCTGGCAGGATTCTGTTTGCCATAACGTGCGTATGCCTTGCCGCGTTTCTTCGGCGAGGTCTGATCTATAATCAATCAGGTATTATGATCGAATTAATTATTTTCGCATATTACAATTAATAGCATAAATAAATTTAAGGGGTACACTTAAGGTAGAAATGTAAATATTATATAATAATTTAACCCTTTCAAGCGCACTTTTGGAGGATGATGTTACAAACATTGTCATTGATTTAATATAATCATAGGAGAATATGAGAGCATATATGTCTGACTTATAATAAACAATTAATTTGACAATAACTTTTTGGCCCTGGGACATACGTCGCAGTGGTACCTTTTGGTGGAACACTTTTGACCCAATATGATACAATGAAAGTCAAGATTATAAAGAGAAATGTTATTTATTATTTCAAAATGAACAAACTAATACTTTAGAACATAAGTAATACAAACACGTTTATAAACTAGGTGTGAAACAATTATTATATTGCATTTTTGAAAATACTCTTTTGCGCTTTTTTCAATGTGTTGCTTGGCACATCGTCCTCGACGATTTCTTGTCGGTCCAAATAGTGGCAAATGGCTTCCCACGTTAAGCATTTGTTTACTTGCTTTAGAAAGTCTACCCAAGGAGCGTTGTCTATGCTTGATCTTTGGTATCTTCTTTCCCCATTAATCGAATTCCTCAGTTAATTCTGTCAACAAATCAGCAAAGGGTCCTTTCTGTCTACCTTTTTCTTTATATATAATACACCTGTTGACGGCTGACACCATTATTGTTGGTAATTGAGTATTAAAAATTCTCCAACTTCAAACTGGTAGGCCAAATATCGATCCCCTTAACGTCTGTGTATTAATATTTGGCTGAAAAATTTGTTTGGCAAAAATAGATTAATTAGGAACTGGGGCATTTGTAGTTGTTGCTGGGTTAGTTTGTCGTGGATTGTGAACTGTTGGGTTTGTTGGGGGTCGAGTGTTGCGAGGATCTGTTTCGAGGTATTACTCTACTTATCTCTGGCAGTGAAAAGTTTACACTGAAAAATTGTTTTGTTTGAAATAAATAATATATGTGTACCAAATTTGATGGCAACTCTTCCAAACGTTTCAGTCGTAGTCACATTTCAATACAGTCACACATCCTTCTACTAGGTATAT
>WYDF02126245.1:0-10035 GCA_009867245.2 Adranes taylori
CATCTATATCCAACAGAACTAGTAACATAGGCTGATAATTCTACTTATTCAATTACTTCTAACAACATGGAGGAATTTACATTCTAACAATTACTTCTAACAACATTGCTTCTTCGATTGTCCTTGACCATATTTCAACTTTTTTGACATTTAATATAGTGCTTAGTTTTTTCTGCAAACTTTTGTTTATTTTTTTTTGTTGTATTAATTCTCTTTTTCCTTTGATCAACTTTAATCTATTCGTGTGAGTTGAGCTTGCAGAGCTTTTTCGATGGCTTCTCTTATTGAATTTGTCAAATGATTTTCTTCTATTTCCAGGTTTTCTGTAGTTATAATATTTTCGCATAGAGGTTTGCAATCTGCCATGTTGTACATGTATCTAATCCAGTTTGTTGTTTTTGTTTCTTGTTTGCTTTGTGAATAGTTTATTCCAATTTCGGCTGTAACAGGAAAATGATCGGAGTTTAAGGCATACCTTGTAGCAACATTTATTCGTTCTTCATTTTGGTGGCTGATAAAGTTGTAAACGATTGTTCTTCCACGATTCTGAATTGTTGTTTGATTGTCCAGTCCATGCACTTTTACTAACTGGAATTTATTTTTAAACGTGTTCAGTGTTTTGCCTTTTTTATTACTTATTCTGCTCCCCATGCAGGATGTTTGACGTTTGTATCTCCTCCAATTATTGTCCAACCTTTTGAGATTAGTTTTTCCAGATCTGCCTCTGTTATTTCTGTTTGTGGTGGGGAATATACTGCTGTGAAAATTATTTCCTCATCATGAAGTTTTGTTCTTATGCCTACTGCTTCCATTGTGGTAGTGTCAAACTCTATTTTAGTAAAACAGATGCTACTTCTGCTGAGTCCTGCAAATCCTCATTTGGGTTTAGCTTTCCTGTCAAATCTTGTTGTATTAAATCCAGGACTGTAAATGTCAGGAAAATCAACATAATACATATTTCTTCTTTTTCAATGAATTAAATCATCTCTTGTCTCTTTTCAGGTTGTAGCCCGTTGGCATTCCAGGTTCCTACTCTTAGCGTGTTATAACTCATTAGCTACAATGGTTTTTAATATGCTTTTTGTAACAATTTTCTTAATTCATTATCTGAGAGGTCCTTTAATTTGTCCTGTCCTTTAATTCCTCGTTGTCCATTATTTTTTCAGCATAACTTATTTCCTCTATCCCCTTGGCTACTGTTACTTTTTGTTGACGTTCTGCTGCTTGTTTGCGTTTGATGACGATTGGGTTTTGTGGACAAGGTTTGTATGCGTCTGTGTGATTGCCACAATTGCAACATTTTGTAAATTCACACCAAGCTTCAAGGCTTATTTATAAAACCAAATTTTCTTGTTGCGTGACGATCTACACTCATATATCGATCGCTACACTTAAAAAATATTAAAAATCTGATTGTCCGTACAGTGTACTATTCGAAGGTTCTGCAAAATTGTAGTACTATTCGAATCTACACTAATCGGTATATTATACTAAAATTATACTATATTAAACATAAATTTTACGGGAATATATACTAAAATTGATAATTTGTTCAAAAAAAAAACATTTTAAACTCCAGTCTAAAATGGCTTTTATGGCCTGTATTGGGTGAATCAAGGATGTGGTATTTGCTGAAAGAAATATAATTTTTACTTTTTGATTAAGATCACAGAGACCACTTAGATGACCTGGAGCGTTGTCTAAGGACAGTAGATGCTTAAAATTAAATCTTTTCTCTCTACAATAAGATTTAGTTACTGGACAAAAATAGTTGGTGATGCAATCTTCAAATAGTTTTCGTTACCCAAGGTATTTGAACGCCATAACCCTGCTAGATTTTTTTGACGCATTTTTAAGATCTTTGGAGTTTTCGGAACGATACACCCAAGCAACGGATTTTAATTTTAAATCTCCTGTTACGTTTTCGTCTAATAAAAGGGATTTTTGCTGAAATGAAGGTGTGGGACGGTAACATTATCCAAAACAAGCCGGTTTCATCCACGTTGAATATTTGTTCAACTTTGTAACCACTTTATTGTATACTTTTACACTGAAACAGTCACTTAACCTGCACTGGCAGATTCATCAACAAGATGAACATTATGAGTACCACTTCGTTGTTTAAAACGTGAAAACCACTCACCACCACTTGCTCTAAAATTTTCGTCATCAATGTTTTTCATGTCGCTTAGGTCTTCGATCCAGATGACTTAATGCTTTGGATTCAATTTCCCTTTGACTAAGTGTAATTCGTTTTTGACTTAGGTCTTCATGGATAATAGCCTTTGTTATGATTGTTATCCATCGTTATCATTGTATTGCTTCTAGTTTTGTTCATTATTTTTTGGTAAATACGATTTATATAGTTCTGTATTTCTATTTATTATGTTCGTAAATGATGTACCATGTTCATGACTCTCGATTACATTAAGCTTTTCTTCTAATGTTAGCCACTTCCGTTTATCAGCAACAGAATCATTTTCACATTTTCTTCGTATTGCAGTTATCAAATGAGTATTAAAATTTAACTAACTTGAAAATTAGCAGATTTCAATTTAACAGTAATTTAACGTTTATCTAGTGTGACACTTTTATTGGCACGACTCAATTTTAACAGAATAGAAGTGCGCAAGTCAGACTTCGCAAGAGCTGATTCAAAGTTGGTTCAGCACTTTGCGTCTGTTGTTCCGGAAACCCTTCGTTTTAATGGTTAATTCCGTAGGATAGCGAATCCGTTCTATATGAAGCCGCATTGTGCGGAGTATGACTGTACTGTACTTATGAGTTCTGATTGTAATATATACATGTGGATCTGAAGAAGAAACAAACTGATATTGGATGAAACTTTACTTTACTTACTAATTATGAAAATACTCTGCATACTTCTCACCCAAACACGACTGAGAAGTTAGCCTGTAATTTAACAATTTTACAAAAAAATTAAAAGGGAATTACAAATTAAAATTTTATGTTAGAAATAGTTCTCAATAATTAACTTGCAAGTTTCTAAACTAGCAAGTTTACTAGCAAATTTACTAGCGAATTTACTAGCACGTTTACTAATTTACTAGCAAGTTTTATTTGATTGATCTTCAAATAAAAAAGATACAGAGAATTTAAGTTTCATACCCAAAGCTATAAAGAATGAACAAACAGTAAAACTGTTTGAAGTTGCTGTTTTCTCGGGAAAATGCGACAGAATTTTCAGTCGACAAACGCAATTGTATCTGACAGTAGTCGCACCTTTTAAAGCGCATTTTGACGTAACGTTTGAAATCTCTCGTAAAAGCTTTCGAGACATAACATGCACTCGCGGCAAAGCGTTAAATAGCTAGTGGAAAGAGTGAGACGGTCAAGCAAAAGAGGTGATGTTGGCACACCCCTTTAGAACTTGATTAATGCCTACAACTGGCCGACTAGTAGACCGAAAAGCGAGTAAACTTTACCAGCTAAAGAGACTTGGTCTTTTATGTTTGTTTTAGCATTCTATAGAGGTGTCCACTACTATATGAAATTAATTAAAATCATTTAATTTGCTTTTAGAGGAACACATGCGCTTGTAATATTGGATCTGTCATAAAGAAACCGGATTGACACTACAGAAATAAGGACAAGGTTTTAATATCTTCTATTAAAAATGATAGTATTAAATTTATACATAATGTTCTGGAGTCAAAATCTCATTTAAAGAAAATGATATTCGAAGGCAATTTGTGTCCAATAGCATCACGTTGTTATCGAAACAAAAAACTACAGTAGAGTATCGATAATCCGGATTAATTGTGACCAGAGCCTGTCCGGATTATCAAAATGTGTGGACATTCGAAAATAAACCAAAAAAGAGCCGCTTGACTTTCTAAAACCCTTAACAATTCACTTTAGTGTTAAATAAATGGGGCAGATAAATAAAATTAATAATCAATATGAATTTATAAGCATTTTAATGAAATACTTAATATACATAAGTAGTACGAATTGTCCTAAATGTAACCCTACGAAAACAAATTACATATGTACATAGAACAATCAAAATACATATTTACAGAATACGGTTTATAAATTGTCAAAGCTGTTAAGTTAAAAAATCTGTTATTGATTTTTGAACTGCTGTAGTGGTTCGCTTTTTATGTAGCCAAGTCTTTGATTCGTTTTAATAGAATTAGCTGGGTTGGTGTACTCTCAATCTGTTTCAAACGCCATGACATCAGAATCTCTACTTCATAAAAGCTGCGAATGTGTGGACTCTGCCTCTTCAATTTCCCCATCTGACTCACCTGTTAATGCGTCCCCTTCAGACACTATGGAAGCTACTTGATGCTCGTTCGAAATCTGGTATCCAGAATCGTTGTTCTTAACAGCCAACTCTTCACTGGCATCATATTCATCGCACTGTTCAAATCCCGGGATCCTGCTGCATATTTTATCACTTTGTTATCTTCACCAACACTTGGTTCTTCAGATCATAATTTATTCCAGGTGTATCTGAGAAGAACGTAGTAATTCTCAGACACCACACACAGAAGTTTCAGCCGGATGCAGCCTCCTTCTGATCCACGTTGTACAAGTCTAGGGGCTCAGGTTAGACCTGCATTCTCAGCTAGTCTATAAAGGCGGCATTCTCAGCTAGACAATTTCGGAAGTTTGCACATTATTTAGAATTTGGCTGGCTCAGGTTAGTAGTAAGTGTATACAATTGTCTAATTAAAAAGTTCTACTTTAAAAATACATATTTACATAGTCAGCGAAATTGTTACAGAATTTGGTCTAATTAAAGCAGGTTAGTAATTATGCTTTTCATTAGCATATTGCTTTATTTAATTCTGATTGTAACATAAAATGCTCTGCATAAGGTCTCAGGAGGTGGGAACTATTGTACCAGATCTTGGCTGTTATTGTAAGTAGGTAAATATATCTATAGGTAAACACATATATACATACGCAATAACGGAGTAATGTAATAAGGTTTACTGTTCTTAATATTTATAATAATGTGTGGCATCTATTTAGCATTCAAAATTTGTTAGGATGTATTCATTTCCATTAGCAAAAATAGCAAGTAAATAGATAGCATACTAAAGATTTAGGTCTCCCAGCCATCTAAGAAAATACCTCCACGTCAATACCCCTTTAAAATGGGCCGTGACACTATTATAATAAAAATAATTAATTAATTGATTTTGGTTTCAAATGCTGTGAACTTTATAATATGTTTGTTTTGTTAAACTGTCAAATTACTTGCTTGGAAAGTGTAATAAAAGGTTAAGTGCGATTACATATGTGGTGCTAATTAATGACTGTAGAATTACGTTTTTTTTTTGAACGTTTTGTTTAATGCTTTTGGTCGGACGAACGCAATCTGAGTCGGTAATAAATAACTCACTAAACAGCGCACGCAAGTTTAGCCGGCGGGGAAATTCGTGCCATAGAAGATCCCTCCCTGGCGATGACGATATCAGTTGTATCTGTGTCTCGGATGTATCATCTGGAAAGTGCTAGGTGAAAAACGAATTCGACAATTAAATAGACATGTGGAGAAAATGAAAATTAACTGTTCCTTTCACGTTATATACATAGGATGGTTCTAAATTATGTCTATTTATATTCATTTTAAAATATGCCATGTAATACAGTATCAGGATGAAATGATATATTCCAAATACAGTACGGTATATTATGTGATATTCTAATTTTAGAGTCATCTAAATTGTCTACCCTCTCTGGTCAAGAGGCCAACGGAACCTGTTGGTTAAGGATAATTGCTCACAGAACCAAATTAGGTGTTTCTTTGTTCATTACGTAATTTCTAATAGGTTTTGAAAAGTGACGGGAGCTTCATTAATAAACATTATTGTGCATATATGTAGAATCAAAAGGTTATGAAGCAATAGTCCGCAAGTATGTAAGGACTAAATTTTTTGTTTTCATCTCTCCATTTGTTAGAACTTTGATTCTTGTTCATTATTCCCATTTTCCAGATCGACAGAGACAAGGTCCAGACCAGACGTGAATGCAAGAAAGAAATGATTCCTTACGAAGTAGTTCTAATTATGTAATGCGAATTACGTAAAATATTATCCCTCATTACGTAATTTTCAGTATGTTTTGAAATGTGAGGGGAACTTTATTAACCATTTGAGACCGGAATTAATTTTTGTCAAGTAAAGTGAGATTTATTATTCAAAATGTGTAAATTACAATAAAAGAAAACATTTGAATCATGTTTCATATACATTTTGTGTTTGGTACTAACAGGCAAAAGTCCACAATCATTTTTCATGAAAAAGTCGAACACAATTTCTATCCTTATTGAGGCACCATAGGTCGAGCATTTCCATATGGTTCAATGAACATTTTTTGCGGCGGTGAAATATACACATATTAGTGACCTACACCGGACAGCAGCGGTTTCCAACCTGAGAGGCGCGCCTCCTAAGTGTACAAATAACTAAAACTGGGATGCGTGAAGAAATTTTTTTTTGGGGGAGGCACGGTTGAATAAAGGTTGAAAACCGCTGCCGTACAGGCATATGAGCACAATTAGTCATGTCTCACTTCCAAGGGAATTATTGTGTTGAATTCGTTTACAGGACAGGAATTCGTTTACATCAATCCACGTGCATTGACATACGGAATAATTTCACGTTTATACCTTTTGACTAACTTCGTTGTTGGAATAAAATTAATGCATTCGCTATACACGCATGAGGAAAATAAAAGAATACGCGATGCCACCATTTATGCAATTTGCGATCAACTTCATACAAACTCTTCAGCATATCAAATCGATCAACTTGGCCTATGTGGGCATTGTATTGATTGGCAATTTTAGGACAATGGATGCCTTCTCTAGAACTATCTTTCTTTCTTCTGTAAGCAGTCTCCATTACCGTAGGATCAAGATTGTTTCCTACAAATATTGAATAATTGGAAGATAAATAAAAAAAATATTCCATCAATTGTGGCAGTTTGGAAGACTTTTAGAATAAATAGAATAGAATAAATATTAAGAATAACTATTAAGATTTAAGAATTAAATTAAACAAGAAATTTGGAATTTGAATAATTAATCACTGATGTTACTTATTTTAGAACTGCTTTAATTTGCCATATGCTCTTAGTTATTTGAATATTTAATTTAATAGTAAATTAATTAAATAGAAATTAATTAAATAAAATTTTATTGACTTTATTTGGAGCACTGAGCAATCTGTTTAAGATATACGTCCAAGAAACTCCTGGAGAATAAACTTAGCTAAATGTAAGACATGGGGCTTAATAATATCTCTAAAACTTAACTACAATTATTCAATAATATATGCAAAATTAATAAAAGGAAAGATAAAACAAGCGTGATAAAGCTTTAAAACAACTAAGATCACGTAATAAACTTGAAATGCTTAAAATTTATCTTTAAGCAATGTAAAAGAAAATTAATTATAATAAACCATTCAACATAATTAAATTCATTGTCAATCTCTAGATAACATCAAAACAATAGTATGTGCATTTAAATTGCTATGTTACAATTATTAAAATATCTATCTGGTAAATGAATTTGTAATGCCAGCAATCGTATTTACATAATAATATTTTATATTATTTATCTTTAAAATTATAGCAATTCGCAAACACAATGTTATTGACATATAAAACAAAATAATAATAATCTGAGTAAAATTAGCTACATTTAAAATAATAGTAATCAATTTTGTTAAAATCCCAATAAAAATTAAACTAAGATATTTTAATAAATTTTAAAATTAAAAATTTTTCTGGTCATGTTACCTTAGTTGAACAAAAAGAAAACTTCGATTATCTTTCCACTTCATACCTACTAATCCACTTCTCCTCTTTTCATGCTCAAACTGGAAATTGTTTTTTCTTTTGTCAAATAGTACCACAGCTATAGCTGCAAATAATGAACAACAATAAATAGACACTCTCAACTGATAACTAATAAGTTCGGGGGAACAGATGGTCGAACGCCACCATTCACCGATGCGCATGCCCAAGGTTGGAGTTCAGATTTGAACATCGTTTAGACGCTCATGCTAATACACCAACCTCAAGCCGATTTTTTGACAGGACAGATTTTAAACAAGCCAAAATTTGTCGGCTTGCGCAAACTTCATACCTTCGTTCACACGCAACGATTTACTTGCGCGAGTCAATTCGCGCAAATTGCTTGAGCGTGTAAACACATCCTTAGAGACGTTTTTGCAATTTAGGACACTTTTTGTTTATCATCAATAAAAAATCATTTCCCATTCATTTATACTTTAAACATTCAATATTGTTTGATAGTTTTCATCCATTTCAAAATGACTGCAGTATTTTACTTCATGACGTTGATATAATTTTTGATAGAATTTACTTAATAATTACAAAAAGTACTTATTACACAATGAGTTATATATTTTAAAACGAAAATCGAAGCATCTTTAATCAGTGAAGATAAAAAGCAATCCACGTTGAAAATCTATTAGGATATTAATTAGCAGTACATGTTTCGCTTTGGAACCATCATCATCAATCAAGTCAAATATTTAAATTAACATAAATTAAAGAAACGTCTACGGACTGACCGCGCGTATATTTACAAATGCATTTCTACATATCCATGCTTATGATTAAAAAAATGACTCGAAGAAAAGAGAAGGGTATTATAATAATTAATATAACAAAGTGGTACCAATATATAACTATCTATTCGTACAGGTGAATACGAAATTATGATTGTTTAGATAGCTTCTTCGATTAGAAGTACACATTTTCTAGGTAGTAACGATATTCGTTGTTGATATTTGTACAATAATTTATCTTATTGGTTGAAATGTGATATAATTTCATATGTTGATTCGAAATATTTAATGAATTATTCATATAGATGAAACGGAAGTAAAATAATTGGATAATAGAAAATACTATAGTTATGATAGACTACAAATGCAATAAAACGTTTACTTTATCAATTTCTTTTATGTTTGGAATTTAAACTGGAAGTTTCGCAATACTAGATCTTTGATCTGCTGCAATTTTCCAAACTATATTTACTAACTTATGCGCTGATAATTTTTACCTATGTAAATCCTTGATGTACATATATTAAAGATGCTACAGATAATATATCTGTTGCTCCAGGTTCGCCAGTTGAAGATGATCAAGATAGTCCTGTTTTAAACTTGTCAAAGAATGGCGGCATATCAGCTATATCCAACAACGGTAGTGGCAACAGTGATCGGCATTCGCAATCAAATCGTCACGATACAGACCGATCGAGTATTAATGGATCGAGTGCAATCAGATCATCATCGCCGTTGGATGACGAAGCCGATAATGATGTAGCCAATACCATAGCGGACATCAATTCTGGCAGTGAAGTTGGAGAGGACATGATTGGCGGGGATGCGAAAAACAACGGTGACCTAACGGACGGAGGCATGACAACACCTTCACCACGACCACCATCACAAACGCAACAAAGGGATGATGCAAGTAGATCTCCTGCAGGTGGAGGAGGTGAGGGTTCTACTGGAGGTGGCACGGATGCTCGCCAGATCGATGGTGAGGATGAAGATGATATTGAAGATGAAGAGGAAAATGTTTCTGAGCCGGACGATGATGATGATAAAGATCCAGGTAAAAAGAATTTCTTAACCAATATTTGTCTATTATTTTATAACTGACATGCTATTATAATATGTTCTTCGGATCGTAATAATACAGTTAATTCAGGTGAACGATTTTGAGAATGCTGCTCAACATACAAGTTTCATCATCATGAACTAGATAATATTCAATAGGTACATTCTAGATGCATTACAGGTATATTCCAGATGTGACTTTGGCGAAACGTTGGCAAAGAGAAATGCCTACCACGCGTGATATAACTCTGAAGATTAACAACGACTCATATATATATATATATATATATATATATATATGTATTGTTGTTATAATTCCGGGTTGTGCCCCGCGTATTGGGCATTTTGTTTTGCCGACGTTTCGCCAAAGTCTCATTTGGCATTATCGAGG
>WYDF02126256.1:0-10034 GCA_009867245.2 Adranes taylori
GTTATCGCAATCGTCTCGCTTTCCCTTCTTATGGATTGTTGATATTAATGATGTTTTCCATTCTTTGGGTACAGCCAATCCATTTATGCACTTTTGAAATAGGATTGCAAGGTCTTAATACAGTTTGTTAGTTCCATTTTTTATTAATTCTGCCGAGATATTTCCAGGCCCTGGCGCTTTTCCATTTTTTTTAAATAGTACAAAAAATCAAATCAAATAGTACAAAAAATCAGGATCAAATAGTACAAAAAAAATAAACCCTCCAAAAGCAGCGACTGCCAATATTATATGCTTCTTTCACACTTGTTAACGCAGATCAAACTGGTAACTAGGTAACTAAGGTTGTCCAGGCGTCATGAGTGGAACACAGATGTACTCGTACCAAAATCAGCTTAAATTGGAATTGGTTCTATTTTAATACCAGTGACTGTAAATGGTTATATTTTTGTTGCAGATTGTGGGAGTTAAAGAAATATACAAACAGGTCTGACTCGCAGTATATGAACGTTGTAATAGCGAATCCCTTCACAGCGATCACTATATTTTTATAATTTCCAATTAATAAAATGTAAGAACTTAAAATATATTCATTAAATATGGAACTGTTATCGCCAATATGAAACAAATGCGGAATATCAGAAGCAAACTTACTGTATAAAAATGATCATATGTAATTACGTAGGAAATGTAATACATCTCTATTTATCCAAAAATAAAAATTACTATACTTGAATATCGATAAAATAAATTCCAACTTTTAAGTGCATACCGTAAACTGCAGGATACCAGCATGAGAATATACCTACCTAACCATTTCTGCAACGATAATTTTTGCAAAAACGTTATTAAAAGAATATAAAACTTTTATGGCCATCTTCATCATATCAACATTATGTATCATGCATAAAATTCCTGAACTAAAAACGCATAAAAAACAAATTAGTATTTATATATTTACACATTCAGTTTAGAAAATTATACTAAATACGTTCCAAGTTATTTGGATTAGATTTTTACTTTTGCAGATATAAAAAGTTTTATTTCTCATATAAAAATATTTAGTTACAAGTAATTTTAAAATTCAAGCCAACAATATATTTATTATATTTATGCAGTTACACGCATAAATTCTGGTGCATTCTGCGGGTAACAATAAAATACCTAATTCATTAACCATTTTATTATACAATAGTTTTATTCTAATTACTAATTTATTTACATGGATCTCATATAAATTTTCGTTAAAATATTAGTATTAATAATTTTTCAGAGAAAAAGAAGCTATTGAATATATCTAGAAATAAATATAAATATAAATATTTACGGTCAGTGTTGTATTATAATTGAAAATTATATATGTAGTTTGGAAATTCAGTATTCCTAATAGTAAATTTACGCTAAGCCAATTATAGCGTTATTCACTTGGATAAACAATAAATCCTATTGTGAACTTACAAATATTTTGCCAAGTAGAAATAATACTAACACGTGACAAGCGCTTGTTTCGACGTTTCGGATCTCATCAGACATGTGTGCGTAATGTCTCTTGTAATGATACAAAGCAATTTCGCAGTATTGTTGCAATGTACTTAATAAAGTCGACTGCCTTACTCAGTCTAATGTCGCTAATAGCGGGTATTTCACCATTGTACCGTTAATGAATGGTTTCTTAGTAAATTTTGAAATATGTCAGAAACATTTCTTACTTAGCTGTTGATGGATTTCTTGGTCGGAGCTACCAGTAAATAAATATAAGTATATACTATCACTGTTGTACTATGATCAAAAAATATAAATAGTTTGGAAATTTAGTATTCCTAATAGTACATTTACGCCAAGACAATTATAGCGTTGTTCACTTGGATAAACAATTTGTGAACTTATAAAAAATTTCCATGCAGAAATATTACTAACATGTGACAACCGCTTGTTTCGACGTTTCGCATCTCATCAGACATGTGTGCGTAATGTCTCTTCTGATGGTACAAAGCAATTTATTAATAGTATCGTTGCAATGTACTTATTATATTCGACTACCGTGTTCAGTCTAATAGTCTGCATTTCACCATCGTACCGTGAATAAATGGAATACTAAATTTCCAATAAAAAAAAAAATATATATATATATATATATATACATATTTCAATCATAGTACAATACTAATGGTAAATACTTACAATGGTGAAATGCAGACTAATAGCGACTATTATACTGAAAACGGCAGTCGAATTTAATAAGTACATTGCAACAAAACTACTAAACTGTTTTGTACCATTAGAAGAGACATTACGCACACACGTCTGATGAGATGCGAAACGTCGAAACAGGCGCTTGTCACGTGTTAGTAATATTTCTACTTGGCAAAATTTTTATAAGTTCACAAATAGGATCAATTGTTTATCGAAGTAAACAACGCTATAATTGTCTGAGCTTACATGTACTATTAGGCATACTAAATTTCCAAACTATATATATATCTAGAATTGTTTAGCCATATTAAATTATTTAGCCATATTGTGCATTTCTGCACAAATTATCTTCTATTAATTGAAACAAAAGTAATTCGTTAACAAGTCCGCAGATAAATATTACTTTGGTGGCGCTATAGTTTAAGAACCCGGGCCTTGTCTACTATAGATTTTCGCCAGCCGTCTTTCCGGGTAGCCAACTGTCTCCAGTTTCGAACTCGTCTTCCTCTACGTCATCCATCGATCTAAGTTTAGGGCAGCCCATCCATTATTTCCTATAGATCATGAGTTAAAAACTTGTTTGGCACCCACTGATTTCCTATTCTCTGGACGTGGCCGACCAACATAGCCTTCGTGCCTTGATATCTGACATTATAGAGGTTCTCCAGTTCTTTATTGATTTCACCACTCATTGTTTGCGTATACAGCTCTTACGAAGGACTTTACTCTCCCAGGCGCACAGAAGGATCTACTCTTTTTTACTGACAGCCCAGGCTTCTGACCCAAAACAAGATCACTGGTTTGATAATGATTTTATACAACAAAAGTTTAAAGTTCTAGAGACAAGGGAAGACTTAAGTAGCTTCTGGAAGCTAAAGAAGCACCAGTCCCCGGCTTCTTCCGGTGCTTTGTTTTGCTTTCTCGAGTACTTCGTTGTCTTGTGTTAGGATTGCTCCCAAATATTTGAATGCATCGACCCTTTGGTAACCATTAAATTTGTCTGTGCTTCGCTGTCTGATTGAATTCCTAGTGTTAATCATATATTTTGTCTTCTCCTTGTTAAAGTGTAGCCCCATTTTCTTAGCGTAGTTCTCGGGCTTTTGCATGTTCTCATTTAGTTGTCTAGTCTAGTGTGTGTGGCTAACATAGCAATGTCGTCAGCAAGGACTAGAATCTGAGATGTTCTATTAAATATTGTATCTCCCGGGTTTGTAGAATTTCCTACTGATGGATTCCAAGGCGATGTTGGGTACCTGATAAGGGACTCATTATCAGGGACTATTTGAGACCATTGTACATATCAAATTGCTCGGAAAGTTTCCCATGTTCTTTGACTCTACTCGTCGTATGGAGCAATATATTTCGTATGAGCTGTCTCAGGTTCAGAGGTATACCAAGTTCCTTCATCGCGTGGTACAGTAGCTTGCTGGACACACTGTCTTAGGCGGCTTTAAAATCGGCATACAACTGGTGGACCGTTACTTTATTAATAACACTTCACCAGAAGCAGGCTTAGAGTAAACATCCGATCAGTCGTCGACCGTCCATGTCTAAACCCACTTTGCTACTCGCCGATAGAAGCTTCTGTGTATGCTCTTCTTGAGGACTTTAGTAAAGATCTTGTACCCTACGTTGAGCAACGATATCCCTCTATAGTTTCCGTAATGGGTTTTATTGCCTTTCATATGTGGAGATAAAATACGTGAGATATTCCATTCCTCCGCCATTTCCTCTCTTGACCAAATGTTTTTAATAAGGTTACCCAGAATAATGGCATTAGAATTTGGTTTTTGGTTTTTCGCATCGGAATTTGGTTTTTCGTTTTATTTTAAGATGATTTTATTTTAGAAGAAATTAAATTAATATCGATTTTAACGCTACGTTGACCACACCAAACCTAGGGCCGCGATATAAGCTCGCTGACCAAAGAAAAGATCTATAGATTTTCAATTTTAAATTATCCCACCGCAAGATGTGATAAATGCTGTCAGCGACACAATTCAAAATAGCAAGTGTCATATTGGGTTGTGCGAAACTATTCATATTGGGCTGTGTCATATTAGGCATATGGAAATCTTTGCGTACATAAACTCCTTAAAACTATCAGAGGCTATGTAAAATATGGTTTTTTTGTAGAAAATGCCGTCGTAGAAATCAAAACATATACATCAAAATAAGAATATACATACGTATACATATATTTTAAGCATAACTGTGTATCAGTGTTTGTACATTTTGCAACGCATTTATTAAAACAGATGTTTAGAACAAACGCACGTGTTAGAATTAGTCGTTACTCATTCGATTAAGAAAAACATTAGTGTCTCTTTTTATTGCTTTGACATTTGGCCACTCATATCGCGAAATGCACAGGTGGCTTATATATTTCCAAGCCCCTTATGTACACTCTAAAATCACCGGATTTATGTGAAAATGGTCATACAAGTTTTTCCGGTGACAGACTGAAAAACACTCGGAAACTGGTTGCTAGAATTCCAAAGCTACTTTCTATCAACCTTCTTCCACGAGACAATTTATAATGAAAAATTTTTCTTCCTTTGTAATATTGTTCAAGTGGTAAAGCTTCATTACATTATGACTTAAAGGAAGTGCATCGTCGACAAGTACTACAAAGGTATTTTTGGAATATTTAACAGTGATACTTCAGTGATTGCTTTAACGTAAACTTAGCATACACTCCAGCATCACCGACTCTAGAATATGTCCCAACATCAAGGTACAAGGATTTATAATTAGTATCAACTAAAGCAAACAGTACGATATTGTTGAAATGTGTATAATTAAAATAATGTGAGCTGCTAGATTGGGGACAATTAATAATTATATATATACCTATCCTTTGCACCTAGTGTGTTATAAATTAATAATAATAATAAACAACATTTATTGGCATATAAATTAAATTGTGTTGTATTATATGTATTCCATTTAGTTTTAAATTATTTAGCTATATTTTCCCATTCTTCATGTGGCTTGGCGTTGCCACATGAAGTAGATGATGCATATAACTCATTTGGAAATTTCGAAAGTGTTGAACTTCGAGCAATTAAAAAATCGCCTGATAATTACATATACAGAATGGCAATACGCAAGATTCAGAATGTATGAATGAAGTTATGGGATAAATTCATACTCAAGCAAGTCAAATTGAACTCTTAACTATTAACCTTTATATAACCAATGAGCCTTTATATAACCGATGTAGCCTTTATACAGCCAATGAAGCAAGGGACTTTAACAATTAAAGTTTGCCTCGTACAAACTTCTATTGCCTCATTGGTTATATATAAAAACACTTTAATAGGTCATCTCAATTTGTAAGGTGCTATTTCGTCCAAATATATTACACACCGCTGGTGCAATGTATTATGTCGAATACAATACACAGGGAATAAATAGAAATTTAACATCTTAATATATGCAAATTGACATACATTTTGCGTTCAGGAGTGAAATTATAATAATTTGGATACAGAGACATGTGTAGCGTTCTTTATAAGTATCGGATGCGCATTTCGATGTAATGATACATTCCGCGTATAGTTGGAAAGAGAGGGTGTTGATAAAGGCTTCAGAACTATGCCAGAAATGCGTGTCCACCCTGCCTCAATATTTAAACTAATTATTATAATTTCCTTATCATTTAAAATTTTCGAAATTAGCATCTAATTAAAAATCTGTCTTATGGAAACAGTTAATACTACTTAATTTCTTCATATTTTATTAAGTTAAATAAACATTTTAATTGAGAAAATTCCATTATAGGAATAACTAATAAATTGCCTTAGTAATTTACATTAGTAATTTATTGTTCGGTTCCAAAGATGGCACGCTCAAGAGTGAAATATAAAGTGAAGTGATTATAAATTGCTAACGTAGTTTATTATTTATTTCTATAATGTAATTGACTTAGAATGTTTACTTTTTTGTTTCAAAAATAACATTTCAACACTCAACAAGACAATTGAACAATTGCTAATTGATTTCGTTTATGCAACAACGTACAAATCAAATAAAATTGAGTTTTTGGAATACTTTCCTGGTTAATTATATTAATAATAATTTTTTAACTGAGGGCGACTAATGGTCCAATTCCCACAAGAAAAACATTAAGACGGTTGTTTGCCCAACAAATAGAACAATTGCATCTAACATAAATGCAATATTTGCAACTTTTTCTTTTATTAAAATTACCTATTTGATTAATTACTTTAAATTACAATAATTCTATAAGTTCTAGGTTTGCAAAGACACGACTAATGAGATACTGCAACCTAAACCCCCCAATATACTCAGATTGCAAAATGCGAATAAAAAGCCAAATGAATTGATTATTTAAATTTTTATGAAATTCTAATACTCGTATAAGATTTCCATATTTAGTTATAAAAACTGTAAACACTTTTGGAGTTGTTTTCTGAACATTTACAAAAGTGCACTTAGGTATTTGTTTTACCGGAGGTGCGATATACGCATATGAAAGGAATAGGAAGTTTAAGATATTCGATTTCGGAATTTTTATTTAGAACTCCGTTCTGGACGTCTATAAGTCTAGAAGAGTGGTTGTTGTTCAACCACGAAAGGGAAAAGTATTGAGCATTTTTTGCTTTGAATTGTTTTAAACTAATTTTCATTCTGTTAATGTAAACACAGCGTTTAAGCTACAAAGAACGAAATACCTCGAAGATGAGATCCTAATACTCCAATAGTCAAATATCTAGATAATCCAGGCTACAGCCAGTATGATTCATGATATTGCACAGAAGAGCTATTCAGGGATTGTTAAGAGAAACTCCATAAAGTAAATCCTATAAATTTCTTGTAGTATTTGAAGGTTAACATCCCAGAAATATGTTTGGAACAGTAAAATGTAATGTGCATGTACTTGTTCCTGTGTTCCCTTTAATAAATATAATCGTTTACAGTACAATATGAGCAAGTATTAAGGAATGCAGGTGAAAACCATAGTACTAGTATGTACTAGTATTCATCCACAGATTTATCAAAATACACATGTCCAAGGGAGAGTATAATATTACATTAATATTAATTTTTTAATGTTATATTAATTTTCTTAATTTTCATTTAAATAAAATATCAAATTATTACATGTATAAAATTTATTATAAAAATATTTAACGAAATTATATTTAAAAACAAAACAATCGTTGTGTATAGTTAAGTATTACTATTTGGTATTAAATAAAAACTATAAAGTCGCTAACATTGAGTATGTGATATTTCAATGTCCTTACTAAGGTAGTTACATATGTATGTATTATAATTGTTATTTAGCGAAATGCAGGACTTCAAATTAGAAAATATAAACACATTGATGTACGTTAAAAACGCACACAATTTATTATTATTTATTAGGAGCACATGACGTTCTTTATTATATAGTTCATAGTATATAGAGACTGGTTATTTTTAATAAAATTGAGATTTATCTACTTAGTTAATCTAGTGATATCTCCACTGTAGCTAGAATACCCTCTAGTTACCAAGCCGTATAAGAGTAATTTTATTATTAACCACCCTGTTGTACAGTTGTAAAATCTGAACGTTTATGATTTGCATGAATGAATGAATACTATTAGTAATTTAAATTGACTTACAAAAGTAGCTTAGATTTCATTTCCTATTGTAATTTAATCTAATATTTTTCCGAAGATTGTATTGTGTTTTATTTATTATGCTTAATTGCGTTGATATTAAAAAGTTTATCTTTGGATTTTTCTTATTTCAGATCAAATGCGACGTGGAAAGGTAAAGGTTTTTCTTAAATTTTTTAGTGCTTTTTGATAAGACTACATACCTATAACATACATATGGTAATTGCTAATTTTCTCATTCATATTTTTGAGTATTTAAATAAAATTGACAATTGAAAAAAGTACATTTAATGAGAACTGTTTCACGATATATAGGGGATTTAAGAAACAGTCGAAATATAACATCAAATAATTTAAACAAAATTTATTGATTATTATTTCAAAGTATGTTTTTAGTGATGTGACTTAAAATACTGTTTTTGACTTAGTGCCTTTACTCCACATCTAATTATTTTTCCATCTCACTTATTCTCCAACTCTCAATAAGCATATAGCTGCCCATCTCGATTAAATTTATTGTCTTCAATGACGTCACATCTATTGAATGTATAATCGGTTGTGGATTTATGAGAATTATTTAAATGAACCTGTAATTATAAATATTGGGCTGAAAGATTTAAAATTTAAAAAAGGACGCGAACTTCTCTTGTGGCTTGCTGACTTCTCCGGTCAGCAAGCCACCATTTCTCCAAGCCTGATCTAAAATTTATATTTAGCATTTATCAATCTTAATACGTATTCAAATTATTATAATATTATTATTTACAATCCTATTTTCTCGTATAAATTACAATTAATCCATTTGAAGTACGTTTAAGAATAAAGTAACTTATGGTTAAAAAGAAAAGAAGTCAATATAAAACACAAAAAATTAAATTGACCATTAGAAGTAATTAATACAAGTGCTAATGTGTAAATCGAATTTGAATACTGCAACCCTAAATTTACATAAATTCTCCGCGCGTCTGTTAGGATCCGCGTGGGTCGATTCCCAAACCGGATGGGCTCATTAATAAAACCACTTGTCTTCACAATTAAAATATACAATCGCTTTTCGACAATTTATGCAATCGATCCACGATTAACGGCTCCTCCCAAACCGTATATCTTGTAACCTAAATATGGACCACGTACAACTAAATGGTCGTAGAATAGCTACGATCACAAATATAGTCTGCGGATAAACTTGTAAAATAAACGATTTTTTTAGGTTTGCTTTTAAATATTTTTACATATATTAAGATAAATGACTGCATATTTTTAAAATACTTAATAATTGTATTGATCAATTACTCCTATCGGTCAATTTATTAACTGCTAATTGTTCCAATCCCCAAAAACTTTACTGATCAATTGGCCGTGAATGCTTTATTAACGACTTTTAGGAGTTACCCTCTTATGTTCTATACATACCCAATAAGGTTACAACTAAGGAGAATAAAATTCTACATTTGCTATTTACTTTAAGTACTAAACACTCTAACATGAAAAGTATGGTGAGGAAGTAGCATGCGGTGAGGAAGTATAAATTTAAATCTTTTATTCAATATATTAGAATATAGATTAGATTTTTCAAATTCTTTCTTAGTTATAATATTGTATAATACCATCTATTTATAACAAAATTATAGATTGTAGCCAATGAAATTCGCCAACAAAAGCACAAGCACATATTTTGTCACATATTAATTGTTTAAATAAGACAAACTTATATAATTCTTATGAAAGTTTTATAAAACTGGTATGTTCAATCAAGATTGAACATAACTGATTCAATCAAGATTGAACATAACGGGCAATATCGCAAAAAAATTTTTTATAAATATTTTTATTTCTAAATTTCTTCAGGTTATATTTAAATTATAGGATTCTTTTTTATATAGGATATTTAAAAATATTTAGTTTATTTTAATATACGTAGTAATTATCACAGCTAGCAAAAATAGAACAATTGTTTTTGCTTCAAATGAAAATATTACTATAATGATGTCTAGGTCACGTTTAATTAGAAACTAATTGTATATTAAATATTTAGCTTATTATTACAATTAATCATTATCAAGTTCAATAAATTTATTTACTTTTTTTACATGTCTAATAAAACTGACGATAGATTGGTTTGTAGATGCCAAATGAAACAGATATTTTAGGAATCTGTAAATGTAAAAATGTTCTTAAAACTTACACCTTTAAGAACATTTTTACAGC
>WYDF02126266.1:0-10034 GCA_009867245.2 Adranes taylori
ATGAAGTTTATTACATGTGTTTCAATCAAATTTGCATTAAATGTTATAAATTTTATAAACATGCATGAAATGTAATGGAAATAGATTCCTTTTTAACGTAATGCATCTAATAACGCAAATAGTTGATATAGATATTTTTTTTTATTGTAAATAATTGGTAAAAATAGCCCTTATTAATTATTTTATAATTTTTTTTTGTAAGGTAGTGCAACGGCATTCTTTTACTTCAATAGACAGCACGAAATGGAACATGCAAAGAAGTGCACAAAATTCAGTAATAAAAACAGATTTTGCACCAAATTTACTAGATGTCATAAAATAGGCTTTCTGGTTTCTCTCATATTAAAAAGATTAATAGCGTTACACCTATTACTGAATTTCTATATCGCAAATTACTTTTTACATATTATTTAATTTAAACTTCTTAATTTTTTAAAAGCTTTTAAAAGTACATATTTTATATAATAAGTTTACAATATATCACCTCGTATAATAATTTTCATTCAGAACTATATGAACTTCAATATCCTCATCAGTTACTAATATGGCAGAATTTTTAGGAGAAGAATTATTGGAAAAGACACAAACGCAGAATTTTCATTTAAGCTTGGTGAAGCTAGAAATGACGCAAGAGAATTCCTCTGCATTTCTGCACATTTTTCTCTAGCTTGTTTTTTTTTTCTTTGCTTTGCAGCACGACCTTCTTTTACTGGCTTGCCATTAATGAATAAATGATTTTAAATATTTTCATATACGCTTGCAAACTGCAATGTACTTAATTTAATAAATAAAAATAATACTCATGATTTTCAGTGCCGGCGCTCCACAGCCTTCCGACAAAAGTCACAAAACTTTAAATTGAAACTGAATAAGCCTAAATATTTTTTTTAAAATAAAATAATAATAAAGTTTGAATTAATCAAATACTACGGTAATATTTTTCTTTATTTATAAAACTAACTTATATTGTATTTAATTTTATTTATGTCAGCTTACGAAATTATCAAAATTTTATAGCAGCGCATACTAATAACTAATTGCAAAAATTTACAAAAACAATGCAATGTAAGATTAAAAAATGTTTACTTGCACAATTTTGAAATTTTGTTCGCTTACATAATATAATATTATTATATTATGCAATATAATAGCTGCATGGACAAATTAATTTTTAATGTATTGGAATAAAAAAATATAAATTTTTATAGATTAGTTATTAATCATTAGATTTTAAGTAGCAGTACTTAAAACAAATCATATTAATTTTTAAATTTTGGAATAATTGTCATTTTTTGGCATGCATTATCTTTTTAATTCTTGAATTACTCCAGTTATGTTAGGTATAGCGAGATGTTTGATACCTTATTTTAAAGGGAATTTCATATGCTTTAATATGATAGGCTACATATGAACATGTTTGGTGAAAATATTTTTTTAATTTTCAAAACAAAAAATTTGAAATTAAGATGGTGTTTCTTAAAAATGTTGAAAAAAAATATATATGTTTTTTGCAGTGTTATAAGCTTTAAATCCTAAAATTTACAGAGTGGGATATCCATGGGATCAAGAGATGATATCACAAAAATAAGTTTATTAAAAAAAATAAACAAAATAGAATTAGCACATTTAAATATTTTTCAAAAAAATATATGTTCTGTGCAATGTTATGAGCTTTCAATATTAGTATTTTTAGATAATTATAAATTATTTACTAATTTTGCATAATAATACAATTGTTAGTAACTAATTATCTACAAAATACTAATATTGAAAGCTAACAATATTGCACAGAACAGAATGAAGTTTAAATATTTAAATATTTTTTGAAAAATATTTAAATATTTAAACTTCATTCTATTTTGTTTATTTTTTTTAATAAATTTATTTTTGTGATATCTCCTGATCTCATAGAGATCACATTCTGTAAATTTTAGGATTTAAAGCTTATAAGACTGCAAGAAACATATATTTTTCAAAAGTTTTAAAAAACACCATTTTAAAAAATTCATTTTTTTTGAAAATAAAAAAAATTTTTTTTTGAAACATGTTCATGTGTAGCATTTCATATTAAACCTTATGAATTCCCTTCACTCGAGGCCTAGTAGAACTTGAGTAACTCAAGAATTAAAAAGTTAATGCATGCCAGAAAATGACTATAAAATTAAAAAATTAATTATACCAAAACTCAATAAGATAAAAAAAAATCTAAAAATATATTCTCATTTATATCATTGGAGAGAATAATCCATGAAATTTTCATATAAAGTGAAGATGGTCAGGTTGTGGGACTGGATGATTTGGCATGGAATGACTCTCGGAATACATTTTCTTCCTCTCTTTTGCCCATTCATTCAAACAGATATCCCTTCGTTCGTCCTTTAGACTTTTCAAATAAAACATTTTCACCAATCTCACATTCTCATCAACCATAACCTTTCTCTCGTACCTTACTAACTTCTTTATTTCTTTCCAACATTTATTCTTCCCACATTCTTGCAAAACTATCTTACCCGGTGTTCACTTTTCCAATGCAATTATTCTTCTTAATACTCCACATATCACCGTTTCCATCTCCGTTCTTTCTTTTACACCCCATATTTCCGCTCCATATAACATAATACTTTGCACACAAACTACCATTATTGTGATTCTCATTCTCACTGAATCTCCAAATTTCCTATCCCAAACACATCTTAATATTTCTATTCGTACTTTTACTTTTTTCACTCCCAACCTTACATACCCGTTGCGAGTCCCACTATAATGTAAAGTAAAACCTAAATACTTATGCCTTTTCATTGCTTCAATCATAATTCCTCCTAGCTGAAGTTTATCTTTTTTGCAGTGTTTAAGCAGTGTTACAAAAACCTGCACATGATATGTTTAAAATTCACGAATAACTTGAGGAAATTTTGAAGGTCTTCAAATCCTATTGAATAAAATGACCAGAAAGTAGTTTCGATCCGAAAATCCTTGACCTCTTCCGGATTTTTGATCGAGCTACTCAAAATAGGAGCCAAGAAGAATTGGCTGAAATAATAACGGACCAGATTCAACAAAACCCTTTCAAATAGAGTAACCGGTTATAATTCAGATCATAGTTTAAAAAAATAAGATATTAGGTTTAATCTAAAATATCAATGAACATCTAAATAGAGATTCCTTAAACATAACTTCATAAAAAGTTTAATCAAGTTGTTGCTTTTAAGAAGTTATGTTTTAAGGCATCCAGAAAAATGGTATTCTAAAATTGGCTAAAATGAATGAAATGGAAATAAAGGAACGTTGTTAATAAATGCCTTGCTTAAAAAATCTATATGAATACGGACGTTCTCAATTATTTATCATTGTTTAGAGTCGTGGTTGATAAAATTAAGATCAGGTGTCCAAAGTAATCCACTTAGAGAAACAAAAATGCTCCGGAAATAGGATCAAGATGACTCTCTAAATTCTTACATTTATTGTATAGAACTAATACTTCTTCGGAAAATAGAAATTATGTTTTTTAAGAATAATTTTGTCCAAAGCTCTTAATTTGCCAATAATAGTATAACTTTTATTTAAGTACACCACTGGTCTAATGAATTTAAATCTGCACAAATTGTTAATTCAAATCATAGTATTTTTAGTGCCTAAATATATGAATAAAAAAAATTGTGGAGGTGGAAAATACTTCCCATTAATTTCTACTGGCTATAAAGTATTACAGTAATCAAACCACCCAAATCATTTTAAAGGCGCAGACCAGCTGTTGGTTGTCCGGTTCATTTACGAAACACACACTCACATATACGAACCATCTGGATACTTTCTAAAAATAGTATCAAATAAAAAAAAAGAGAAGAAATAAGCATATTTGCGCCTACGCCACTGACTTGACGTAAATTTTGTGGGTGAAAATATTGTCTCTGTTCTCTCTGGTTGATAGGTACGTTTACGTTGTGTTGTGTCAGTTGCACAGATATAATATATAAGAGCCCAAGAGAGAAACGATACTTTGTATTTTATATGCATTTATAATATGAATGCGTATGTGTAAGTGTGACAGGTCATTTCCGGATTATATTTAGATATTAAATATATTAATATTATTTAGATTTTATCTACAGAGTGTTCGAAACATTTATATACTAAGAGATAAAAGTTCGAATTTATTAATCAAATCCTGAAATATATTTTACATTTAAATTTATTAGTAGTTTTTATTGTCTCTCATTTAATCCTCTTTTTATATACACTAGGACAATAGAAGACGACGAAAGCCGCAGGGGATGCTAAAGTCATACAGAGATGAGATAGATGAAGAGCACACGAAGGCCCATTATCCCGACAAGGTCCGAAATAATGCTAACGCATTACGCATTACTTTCATAGTATAAACGCCACTTATTTAATCCTATATATCTACTTTTAAACTAACCATTATATTTATTTGTCTATATTATTCATTAAATCTGTTATACACACACCTATCGTTGTATTTAAAAACACTTGGTTTCATTTCTTTTTCCTATAGATCTATTGTAAATAAATCTCTATTTGACTAAAATCGATTGGTTAGGTAAATCAACTAGTTTTATTGCAAATAGAGATTTATTTAACTGCAACAAATAAATCATTATTTGATTAAAATAGGTTGATGAAATCAACAACTGGTGCCATTACAAATGAAGATTTCTTTAACTGCATTTATTTATAGAAATACATCTTCATTTAACTAAAATCGGTTGATTAAAATCATCTGGTTCTATTACAAATGGAGATTTATTTAACTGTAAGTGTATACGCACCTTTAGTTTTCAATTCTAAAATTATGCAAGTGTGTGTACTTACCTTTAGCTTTCAATAACGTCAGAGATTAGAATTTGAAGACTTTTTTAGCTCACATATTAAAAATTTCAAATTCCGCGCTATTCTCATTACAGATATCGATGACACCAGCAACCCAAACTCTATAAAAATCTAAAGATGTTTTGAGCTCTAATATTAAAAATTCAAATTTCGCGGTATTCATGTGCGTACACGCTCACGCACGCAACGGTTTTTTTAATTTTCAATTTTTTTTTATTGCGTGCCATTTCAATTCTCTGTAGCATGTTTCAAAATCCTAAACCGAAAATGCCACGTCGTCCGCCATATTGGATTTTAATTTGACAACTGTCAAACGCTTACATTATTTTGTTAGACCCCAAAATATCGGTATTGCGTCACCGTTATTTTTTAGACCGATTTTGGAATAGATCTCGAATGAAAGATGGGTAGAATCTGCAACTACTTAAATACAATTTTTGTAAAGTAATATATCCAAAGATAATTTGGAACTTCTCGTAACCGGAAGTAGTAAATAGATTTCCAACATTTCAAGTCAACTAGCAATAAAAATCGAGTGTTATTAAAATTTCAGATGGGTCCCTTAGAATTCAGATGGGTGCGTACTTTTCTGACGAAATTGTATGAATACATTTTGGATTAGAGATTATTTCGTCTTGCAAACGAATATTCCAAAAAATAGTATAAAAATTGAAATTTTGAATTTTACTTCGGTCACTTGCTAAAAACAAAGTGCCATTCAAGATTCCAGTACCAGAAGAATAAAAATATTGCAGAGGAATTTACGCCAAATATAAATAAAAATATTGACTCGGATGATGGGGAGGTAAATACTTATCTCACGCAGGCCTTGAGAGAACACGCCAGTTTCGCGACATTCTTGTATGGTATCAAGAAAATAGGGAATGCGCTATGCGAGTACTGCCAACGAGAAGAGAACGACATCGAACATACTCTTCTACGTTGCCAAGCATGGAAGAGGCAAAGAGATATCATTGAAATAAGCATAGGTGAAATAACGAAACCAGAGGATATACGTAATGCCCTGGTCAAAGATAAAAGGTCATGGCGGGCGATAGAAACCTACATCTCGGCGGTGATGAGGACAATAGAAGTTGACGAAAGCCGCAGGGGGCGCTAAAGTCATACAGAGATGAGATAGACGAAGAGCACACGAAGGCCCATTAACCCGACAAGGTCCGAAATAATACTAACGCATTACTTTGATAGTATAAATCGCATCTCACAGACAAAGATTCCATAAAGTAGTATAACAATTGGAATTTTGCATTTTGCCACTTTCTAGAAACAAAGTGTAATTTAAGATTCCAGTTAGGGTATCTAGCAGAACAATAAAAATGTTGCAGAAGATTATAGCTGAATTAGCGCCGTCAAATAAAAATATTGCTTTGTAAAATTATTTTATGTGACATTCAGATCCAGTTGTTCAATCTGCAAAGACAACGAAGGCAAATATTATACGTAGTTTATTAGACCTACATTACAAAGAATGGGACCCCTCGCCATTACGTCGGCTTGAAGGACAATGTCTACGCCGGCGCTTTTCGTAATTGCAGGCGCATTACCACTGGATCTGGAAACAAGGAAGAGATTTGCCATATATGACCGCAAGAAAAGCACCCTGGATGTTAGTAAAGCCGAAGTGAGGGAGGGCGACCTAGTGGAGATATGGAGTCATCCACAAAGAGCAGATGAACCCTACGCCAGATTTCAAACATAAAAAGATAGACCAGCAGGCTGTATGGGGAGATAAATGATTATCTCATGCAGATCTTGACAGAACACGGCAGTTTCGCGACGTACGTGTATGGTATAAAGAAACTAGGGAATACACTATGCGGTACTGCCAACGAGAAGAGAACGACATCAAATATACTCTTCTGCGTTTCCAGACATGGAAGAGGCAAAGAGACATTATGGAAATGAGCACAGGTAAAACGACACCAGAAGGTATAGCTAATGGCGGACGATAAAAGCGTACACCTCCGTAGTGATGAGGATAAAAAAGGTGACAAGAGCGCCGCAGGGGATGCTAAAGTCATCGGGACGCAAAGGCCCGATAGGGTCCAAAGTAATGCAAATGCCGTTCCAGAGCGCCTGGAAGGGACACCGGATGACTCGTCAAGCGCGGGGACTCCTAAATTACGGGCGAGGCGGGGCAAGCGTTAACCATCAGCATTATGCCCGCTTGCTGGTCGGTCGAGCGACACTCATTCGCGACGCCAATCTCCCACAGCGGCTACTAATTTTGACCTTCAACATACGGAACCAAAAAAAAAAGTTAAGTTAGGATTGACGTAGGTTTATATATAAAAGTTAAGCCAACAACTGCAAGCATATTAAACTTTCCTTTAATAAATAATATGTTATCGGATAACTTATACCATATAGATTAATACAATAAATAAATAAATTAATTAATGCAATAATTAATCCTCTAATATATTATAAATTAACTAACCAAATTTCATCGAATATAGTATTCAAATTATCAAATCAATTTAGTAATAATTAATTAAGGAATAATATAAAGACAAATTGATAAATAAAATTTTATCCGTAGAAGGAAAATATGGCGCAAAATTATCAAATAAGGCGCTCATCACGTAAGCAATAAACACAAACATACCGCCTCGCATAGAAAAATATACTAAAATGATGCCGACCATACGCAGGAGAAAATGTCAAAGGACACAACCAGTGTGTTCTTACGCCGTCGCTGCTTTACGAAATACCGACAAGTGTCAGAAGCTTTGTTCTTAAATATGTGTGTATATTTATTACACTAACGGTATATTTCCTCAACTGATATTTTGCAAAAGCTATTATTATGAGTTCAACTGAAGAAAATTTTTATGACTTAACGTATATTTCACGCACCCATTTTCAACACACCGTATGATTAGCTCAGTCTAGTATTTACCAGGCGCTTTTTGGGTCTTGCAATAGTCATTTTCAAGCGAGCAAATACTTGAATCTAATTTTCTTAATTAAGCTCTAGCAACAAGTCGCTTATTTTATTTGAATTTAAAATCAGTCAGTAGAAAATTTTAACAACATCAAGTCAGGTCAGGTATTATATATATATTACATTCACTATTTTCTACTGAATCTCTCGTTCTCTCATCACTCTCTTTTCTTGTTTCACTCACTCTTTTCTTGTTTCGCAAATCATCGAGGCTGCTCGTGATCGAAGACCAGACATCACCCTACAGTTTGCCACTTCCACCCACCGCTCCAGGCGATGGCCTATTACCACCTACACCAGGCAAGGATGCTTGTACCCTGTATCACTAGAAGAGCATCACCGACGTCTGTTCCGCTATTACTTCGGCGACAGCGAATAAAACCTTCGTACACACACCACTATCACACACCATCTTCATAAAAAATCACTTTATATCTTCAACTATCACTTTATATCTTCTGTCCTAAACACTTCATCATATAACGTCAACTACGTACTGGATGAAACCAACTTCGCCATATCTTCGCTAACTATCCACCATTCAACCATTTAATTCTGTCGACGTCCGTCTACGCCACTGCTCAGTAAGAAGAGATGTCACAAAAACAAATAATCTAAGAAATCTAATTATCTTTAGTTCGCCATTTTTTATTTGCTATTTTTACTAATGGAAGATGGTAATGGAATTATCTTAACAAATTACATATAGAATGGAGACATTTATTACTCCGTTATTGCGTATATGTATATCTGTTTACCTATCTAAATATATTGATGTACTTTAATAAAAATAGCAATTTACGACTCTTTGACCCAATCTTGAGAGCTCATGTATTTTTAAGTTACAATCAATCGTATAAGCAAAGCAGTATAGTAGTCAAAAGCATAATTACGATCCTGTTTTAGGAATATCAAATTCTGTTAACAAATATTAAAATATCACAACTAGTAAACAAAGAATTACTATCTTACAACACAACTGAAATTTGAAATGGTCTCAAGTTCGTTGACGAATCATAATCATCACTTTTTTGATGATTCGTTAACTCGTGTATAAGAAAACAAAGAAATTGTGCAATAATTGACGCTGATACCTTTATTTAGGCGCACTTCCTCGTTACCTGCCATATAACTAGATAAAAGAACTCATAAAATAGGATATAATTAGAAAAAGATTCGAGACTGCCACTCTACGATATCAATAATGTACTCTTACCGTTACGTTGTTGCGTTACAAATATAAATACCCGTTGCAAACCTATAACGACAATTATAATACATTACTATATAATGCATTATTGTTATCACAAATTAAGTAAGTGTACATGCACCTTTAATGCATAAAATGAACTCTGCGATTTTATAAATGCATAGAATGATAGTAGTAGAATTGAATATACGACTCAATTTCCATTGAAAACGTAATTTGACGCCTACTAGATATCGGACTTGTTTCAAATAACATTTCTCTAAAAATTTTTTTAACGGATAAAATAGAAACTTAGGTCGTTCGCATACGTAGCCACATGTTGATGACATGGACATTGAAATGTAAGCGATTTTGTTTTTATTGTTATACAATCTATTAGCACTGATGAAATTAATAGTGTTAACAAAACTAAGTTATTGATAAAACTACAAATTCCGAAATCTACATTACGAAAGCAGCCTTTTGACTTTTTGTAAATGCCTTTTGACGGTATGTAAATCGCAAATATATGGATCAGGCATTATTTGGCCAAAGCTCGAAAGAAAGCGCTTTTTGATTGGTTTAAGAAAATGCCAACATGATTATTTTAAGTCGGTATGTTTTCGCCTTTTGGACTTATCACCGACTGCTTGCTTTGACGATCCTTGTTACTTTATAATATACGTGAACAAATGAGACCCAACTGTTACTGAGGGTTTTATAGGATTTGTACTAGAATCTTGTGAACTTTTATAATTAAGATTATAAATATTAATTGTTATTATGAACTTTTCTTTATTCTTTATTAGATTTATTACACTAAAATTGACCGAACAGCTTAACAGCTCCATGTCTTTTTCTTTCAAGACGGTTTTTTTTATTAATCTTTGTTTTCTTTTTATTTATTTTTTATCCATTTTTTACCTTTTTTTAAAATTTTTAAAATCTTTTTTTATTTATTATTATATTTTATAACTTGACGGAGCTAAATCTTACGAATTCTGCAATACACTTACAGGCATCCTT
>WYDF02126277.1:0-10034 GCA_009867245.2 Adranes taylori
ATGAAAATATTTTTAGTTTATATAACTTAAAGCCCTAGACACTTCTGCTTTGGAAATTTTTCTCCATATAATAGAATAAAGGAGCAATTGGACTTGGACACACTATTCGGACACCGGTATATATATATATATATATATATATATATATATATACATATGTGTACGCGCATGTGTACGCCGCACACGTCTCTGATTTAATGGGAAATTTGAAATCGTACAGACGTAGTTGTTGTGTACGTACGTGCTGTAATTTCAAATTTTAACCTCCTATTTTGAGTAGAATTTTTGGAAAAATTTAAAATGGTGCTTTTTTGTCATATTACATCGATCGAAATTAAATTGTTTGAAGACCTGGCATCAAGAATCACAATGTACCAAATTTCATTGAAATCGGTTCAATAGGGCCCGAGTTATTCATGTTGAGACTCGGGTTTCAGAAGTTAAATTAAAATTCCTAGTCATTCGCCTCTTAATACTTTAGAGTGAGAGGCTAATGACTATGGATTTCAATGTGTTCAACAATGCCTTTAACTCATTTTCTGATGAAACGATTTTAATCAAAGTTGACACACATTCAATCAAAGTGTATGATTTTCGCTAACATTTCTCCAAATAATTTAAGCTTGATACAAAATGGAGGAAATACGCAATTTTGAATTTACTGATAAAGTCAAAATTAAATATAAGCGGTAATAATTTTCACTCATATAGTCAATTGCAGCAACTACGTAGTGTACAATAATTTCAACCTTTCTCATAGAATGCGCCGTTGCCGCGTATTTCAATTTTTTCTCTCCAACGGATATCCAGATATCGCAAAAAAAAAACGTTTCAAGTGATTCCGTTACAGAGAGAAGATTGACATAAACTTCGATAGATTGTGCTTTGCAAATGCTTTAGTTGCTACTTAAAACAATCTTTGTACGATGAGGGCTTCAATGTATACTTACTTACTTACTTATTTCCTGTAGTACTCCTCCAAGGAGCATATGGCATCTGTGAGAGCTTTCCAGCGGATTCTATCTTTGCTATGGGTTTGATTGTGTTCCAGGACTTGCTAATTTCTGCCACCTCGTTCTCTACAGTTCTTCGGCATGTTTGTCGCAGTCTTTCCGGTTTTTGCCTTCCCGGTCTTTGCCTTCCCTGGGGGTTCCATTCAAGAATCTGTTTCGGAATGTGTTCAGGCCAAAGTCGTAGTGTGTGGCCAATCCAGCGCCATTTTCTTTTTTCTATGTGGGCTGCGCATTGAACATGTCCTGTTATCTGCCATAGTTCTTCCTTGCAGATTACGTTTGACCATCGAATTCCTAGGACAGTCCTCAAAAATCAGTTCGCTGTTGCTTGTATTTGTTGATTTAGTCTGGCCTTTGTCTTCCACGTCTCACACGCGTAGGAGAGTATTGATTTTACATGCGACTCCAGCAATCGCAATTTTGTTTTTAATGATATTTCTTTGAGCCTCTATATCGGGCGGTGTTGGACGAAAGCTGGCTTATTTATTCAATGGGCAATATCTTTATCTGGTCCCCCAGAAGTTGAAATTATGCTCCCTAGATAGCAGAAGGTTTCGACTCTTTTAATAGTTTCTCTGTGGTGCAGGATTGGGTCATTCTTGGTGGGTTTAACTCGTAGCTCTTTTATTTTTGGTGTGTAGATCTTTAGGGCCAATTATGGCTGTTTCAGTTTCTAATGTGTCCAGTTTGTTCTGCATGTCTCGGCGCGTCTGGGTCAGGAGGCAGATATTGTCTGCAAAGTGCAGATTTTCTAATGTCTCTGCGAGTCGCCAATGGGTTCCCTTAGCTCCATTGGCCACTACTTTCCGCATTATTTGGTTCAGTTCTACTATGAATAGCATAGGCGAGAGCAAACAGCGCTGCTTTACTCCAGTTTTTACATCATATTTTTTTAAATATTCATATATTATATTCATATATTTTTTCAAGCTTTATACTCTCTACCACCCCCCCCCCCCCCCCTCTCTCTCTCTCTCGCTCTTTCTATCATTGAAATGGTTCAATAGGGCCCGAGATGTTCGTGTGGAGGTTCGGGTTTCAATACTTTGGAGTGAGAGGCGAATGACTATGGATTTTAGTTTCACGTCTAACGCCTGTATCTCTGTTTCAACTCAACTATGACTCTGATTTCGCATTTAGCACATAGGTGTATGATTTTATTTTCGCCACGTAATAATTTGAGCTTGATTGATAAAAAATTTAAGAAATATGCCCTTTTGAATTTTCCGTAAATTCTAAATTCAAGGTAAGGGGCTTAAAATTTTCACTCGTATAGTCAATTTCAGCATTAATTCTGTTATTATCATAGAAAATATATAACGATGAGAGACGGCTTTAGCTACATTATAGAACATATAGAAGAGTTAAATGAATGATGAGCTGATGGTGTGGGGCCGTTTTGTCCTCAATTCTTATGAAACACACTTCACACTTGTAATCTTAATTTGTGTAATAAAGTAAAATGAATAGATAACTGATAAGCTAAATAAACCAAGTGCCTATTTAAATTAAACAAATAGATATTATTTATCTGAACAACATATTCTGTATATGTATATATCAATTCAACGAAATATGTGGGTTTATCAAACATAAAGCAGCTTATATCCGTACAATAAATCCATTCATTTTAAATATTTAATTAACGACGACTTAAGTTAATGAATAATGAAGACTGCAGTCCTCATTTCAAAAGTCGTAGCTGCAGATAACATAAAATTATCATATTTACGTTTAAAGTTTTATTGCTTAATTATAAATTTTATTTCTCTGAAATATATTTCTATGAACTTGAAATTATTTTTAAAATTTGGGGTCTAGGTATGGAAGTGTCTCCAATTCAAAATATTATAGGGCTGGAATGGGCAACAAGTCGATCGCGAACCGAATATTAGTCGATCGCAGCCGATAGGAAACGATCTCACAACGATCAACAACCATAAGGCGATGTTCAGATGGCGCTCGTTCTCTAATTTGTTTGCAACTGTTCAGATGAGAGGCGTTAGACGCGCGATAAAGGCGCTTAATAGACAGTTCTCTGGAATTCCTTCCTCCGAGGCCGTATTACCTGGGAACCTCTCATTCGGCCCTTTACTAATTTTGGCTAGTGGAGTTAAACTCCTCTATTGCATCATCAGATTTGTCACAAGTAGGGACTTACACCTGTATTACATTCATAGCCCTACATAGAGTTATTCTGGGAGATATAGAGAGCTTCAGAAGCATTACACAGTCTCGGAGTGGATTAAAATCAATGAGTGTTCTCCAGTTCGGCGGGGATAAGTATACCAACGCCATACCGATGTTCATCGTCATCTCCTCCAGAATAATAGAAGATACCAAGGTGCGTTCTAATAGAGCCTGTACCCAACCATCTGACTTCACTGATTTCTAGGATCTTAATCCGCAGTCGGTGCATCTAATTTCTGAATTTAATTTGGCAAGCTCCCCAGTCATATATAAACTACGTACATGCCAACTCTTTATATAACTCTATACCTCAAAATCTCTATACTTTAATAACAAATATTAGAAAAATTAATTATTTTAGGCATAGCCACTGAAAGGGATAGTAACTAGAAGAACTAACTAAAATGAATCAGATTCTTTCTTTTCGAAGAATCTGTTCTTTCTGTACTTAAAATGTAGGGTTACCGTAATGAATTTGCGATTATTTCGCGGTAGGGGTTGAATCCAATTGTTAGTGACTGAGAATAGATACGGAAGGCGCTATTTGTTTACGGAATGCATACAGAAAAATGAGACGTAGTAGAGAAACAACATAGCAGGTTCATTCAATTGTAAAAAGTAGACTTTCTTTAAGTTTATACGTTTTTCTATATCCCAGTCTCAGAAATTATGAACTTAAATTTTTTAAAATGGTTTTTTAAAGAATTTGTTCCTCTCACGGAAGCATTTATGAAGAATAATAAGCTCCCCAGGAAAGTTATTTTATTATTGGACAATGCGTAATCTCACGCAGACCCCAAAGAACTGGGCGAGGTAAAAACTACCACCATTCAAAAATCATGGAAACATTTATTTGTTTTAGATGGACTCACCTAACAAATCCTGGATTCAAAAAAGGTAAAGGGAGGAGAATCACTATTCTAACTGCCTGCAATAGTTCTGGTTCTTTGAAACTAAAGACTCTGCTTACTGGAAAGTCTAAAAATCCAACAGCCTTTAAAAATATTAAAATCAACTGTAAACCAACAATCTACTGCAACCAAAGAAGTGCACGGATGCATAGCACGATATTTAGTGACTGGTTTTTTTAAAGAATTTGTTCCTCTCAAGAAAGCATTCCTCTCACGGAAGCTCTTTCAAAAATCTACTAAAATACATTAAAGATCACATTACAGCCGATGAGAACGCAGTAAGATATTATATTTCACCGACAGAAAAATTCATTAAGGCTGTTGAAAAATAGAGTACAATATGGCTGCTATACACTACCGCTGCTATACACAAACATTTAAAAGTGGCGAAATTTGGCATATACAATGCAGCAAATTTATAAAACTTGTTCTAGCTCTTAGCGATCCGGACAATCGAAAAACCGGATAATCAAGGTCCGGACAATGAAGCTTCTTCTACTCTATTGAATATCCAGATTTTAAAACGTAGATCGCGAATATATTTTAAAGGGAAAAATCGATCGTATACATACAGAAGTTGGTCACCTCTGCTATAGAGAATTCATTACCTAACATTTTTATTTACTACAAAAGAAAGAATATTTTAAACATATTACCAATTAAAAAATCCCTTATTCCTTGTTCTTCCCTTATTATTTCTTATTTTTAGTTTTTTTTTTATTATTTCACTCTTTATTATATTATTTTATTTCTTATATTATTTTATTATTTATTTCTTATTTATTTATTTCTCTTATTATTTACTTATTCCTTTATTAATCCTTTCTTTCTGTCTTTAATATTTCTTCAAACAAGGAGAAATAAAGAATTTTTTCCTTCAACTATCTTTCCTCTTCCTTCTCTCCTCAATAATTCTTTCCAATATTCCTATACTTTTTATTCCTCCTCCCAAACATACTCTTACATTCCCCGGCAAACACCTTTCTTCATCGCTGTAATTCATTCCTGTACATGCATTCACCCAATGATCCTATTTTCCCTCATCTTTTGCACATACACTGCATCTGCTCTCGCTCTCGCTCTCTTCCATCCAATACCTGTTTCCATTTTCCTCCAGTCTTGTAATCATTTTTTTCTATGCTCACATCTGATGTCATGTACTGTGGCATTCCTTCATAATTATTATATTTAAATATTTCCTATTGTAATCATTCATCCTAATTTTAACTTCATTTACTGCTTTTTCCTCACTTACTCTCCTGGTGCTACAGTCCATGTAGGACCCTGGTTTCTCCTACAGCAGCCGTTCATTCTTCCTTACTTGCAGAGCATCTCTTCCAGTTCCGGATCCCCAGGGCCTGCACATCCTCTCTGAGGTTATTAATTCTCCTCTTCCTTGACTTGACTGGCTTCCTTCTGTCCTCCGGTTGTTGGTCGAGAGTCTTCTTGGGAATTCTATGTCCCTCCATTCTTATAACATGCACTGGTGCCGCAGCTGTCTCTTCTTCACCTCAGCGATCAGGTCAATATCATCGTAGAGCTGAGATAATTCTTGGTTGGTTCTAATGCGCCACTCGCCATTTTCACAAATCGCTCTGAGGATCTTTCGAAGCACCTTTCTTTCCCACACCCGGAGCAGATTCATGTCACGTTCAGTGAGCGTCCAAGTTTCACTTCCTTAGAGCACCACTCGAATTATAATGCAGTACACGATGAATATGAGCTTTCTAGAGAGGGTTGAGCATTTCAGTAGCTTATTAAAAGCATAGAAGCATCTGTAGCTTATTAAAAACATAGAAGCATCAATGCGTCAATGCGTGCTTTTATCCCTACTGATCTCATTGTTCTCAGTTACCCTAGGTACTTAAACTCTCTGACTCTATCCTAACTTCCTTCATCGCATTCCAAGTGACCTTTTCTTTTCTCTCGTGCCGGCTATGTATTATGTCTTTTCGTTGTTAATTCTTAGCCCTAAGCGCCTACCACCTTCACTCTTATGTTGCAGTGCCTCTGTCAATGCTCTCAAGCTTCTAATAAGATGAACATAATCTGGAAACGCCTTGTACTGAAGGGATTTGGTGTAAATAGTTCATTGTGGATTGAGCGGGATCCTTCGACATGTTCCAGGGAAAGATTGCAGAGGGTCATCGAAATTGCATCTCCGTCGAAAGTGAATTTTTGTCGCATTCCTCTTTGTACCTGAAATTCTCTTGTTAGCTGCCCCTGGATCTTAACTCTAGCCCTAGTGCAATGTAATGTTATACACACCAGACTAATGATCTTCTTTGTCATTCTCTTGGCTTATCACTTCCAATATCACTTGGAGATTGGACCTCCTGAGCCTGACACTTTCATGTGCCTCTTTGTAGTCAATGTAGAGTTGGTGCACGGTGACATTATGCTCCTAGCACTTCTCCAGAATCAGGCGTAATGACAGGTTGACCTGTTGCGCCGGAACCCACACGGATATTCACCTAATTTCTTCTCCACATGTGACTCCAGCCTCCTAGCCATTTCCTTCGAAAAGATCCTGTATGCAACGTTCAAAAGAAAAACAGTCTCTTCCATATTACACATTTTCTCTAATCATTTCTATTCTTTCATGTACTTTTTTCCTCTCTTTTGCCCATTCATGCAAACAGTTCTTTCATCGTTCAGTCTTTTCAAATAAACAGTCTTTTCAATAAACTCTCTTTTCAATAAATCGTCTTTTCAAATAAATATATCTTCAAATAAACATTTCACCAATCTCTTATTCTTCCTCTCATACTTTACTAATTTCTTCTTCAATAAATAGACTTGTAGAACAAGGTGATGCTAAAGAAAAATTTGTGAATAGAGTATTTATGGCATGAAGTAAATGATACATATAAATTTGGTAGAATGGAGGCGAATAGAAGAATCAGGCAACTAATGGTTACATTGACCAAATGGAATGAAAATATGGAGACAATATGGATAAAAAGTATGCTTAGACTAACTCGGAATATTTATAAGAGGTGAACTAACGCCAAAAAACGATAAATACATAATAAGATTAAAGACATGGCCATTGAAGTAAGAAAGGGGAATGAGATAGTAAGAATTTGATACAGAAAGATGTGGATTGGCGAAGAGATGTGGGAATGGGATGATGGGAGACAGACAGTGATAACATCACAAAATAAGAACATTGAACTGTGCGTAAAAGAAAAATAGTTTTCAAAAATATCTCATTGATCTCTAATTTTGATAATTCGATCAAGTCTGCCAAGAAACGGCGCGGACGCTGTACGGACGTGGTCTGACGAAATTCGAAAGGCTTACTATCGAATCAAATCTTCCATATGTTTTAGTGCAAACTCTGGATTCCAAAATAGCAAGAATGGAAAATTTTTGTTGAGCCCAAATGAAGTTCGGAGCATTTTTTCTCAATTCACACACGTTATATGTGACGGTGGCAAATCTTGCTAAAACGTCCACGGTCTGGAAGCCAAATGTGTACCTACCCAACGCTTCAAAGCATCAACACTTCCATCATAACCTTGAAACAAGCGGAGAGCGCCTATTAGCAGTTACTGCCGTCCATACCATCACCTCAGCAATCGAATGAAGTCTTGATTGTCTGATATGTCTGATAATGGCCAAATAGTAGATTGTCTTCTTGAGAGAAGTAGGGTAGCAGACCGTTTTCTCTTGTACGGTAAAAAGTAATTTTGGTTCCTTGTTACACTAAGTTTTTTACGTTCAACCTGGAAGCCAGTAGTAATTCAGGAGTTTTTTTTTGACAGGTTGAAATCTTTGGTGAAGTCATTTAATTCGTTTTGGTTGAAACGTTGAGGAATTGACGACATCAGTCTATTCAAATAAACATTCTTTTCCATAAACGGTATTTTCAAATAAATATCTTTTCAAATAAACATTTTAAGAATCTCTCATTCTCGTCTACCATTTGCTTCCTCTCATAGTTTACTAATTTCTTCTTCGATAGTTGGGATTGTAGAACAAGGTGATAATAAGAAAGAATTAGTGAATAGTGTATTTAAAAGGATGAATAGTAAGGTAAAAGTGAATGATACATATGGATTTGGTAGAATGGAGGAGAATAGAAGAATTAGACTGCTAATGGTTAAATTGAACAAATATGATGGAGATACTGGTAATGAATGGTGATAATGATATGATAATCGATGGAGATAATGAAACCCTTACAAACTAGCCTCAACTCTAATTGAAGCGTTACAGGTCACTTAAGTTATCGAGTGTTTACGCCATCTGGTGGACAATAGGGCATATATACAAGAACTAAGCCTTATTTTTTGAGTTAGAACTGCACATTTCGTGTAGAACTGCACGTTAAAAGTAAACACTAATCTAAAAAGTAGAACAAATAGAGAAAAACTTGCTTCATATTTAGATTTAGCGCCCGAAATACACTTTGTTATCAGATAGTTAATTCAATATAAATTAATTTAATAACTTAATTTTAATATAATATAAATAGCAAATAAATTAATTCATTGAAAGCAAAAAACCTTTCACGCCAAAGCTTATTTGTGTAAATACGAAGAGAGAATGGACAGAGTGGTCACCAATTATGTTACCGAATTTAACTCTATTAAAGCAGGATCGTGGTTTTGTTATTATTTTTTTTAAATAACCGCTTTTCTAAACACATAATGGTCATGTATGAGCTTCATATGTGGCGCCCAATGTGGGGCACAATTATGTTACAAAATTAAATTTTATTAAAGCAGGATCGTGGTTCTGTTATTATTTACTTTACATAACAATATATCACAGTTCTTATTTTTGGCCCCACGTTGGGCGCCACCTTTATATTACAGACTTTATTTCTATTAAAGCAGGATCTTGTTTCTGTTAGTACTAGTATTTTTGTGGTTCTGTTAGATAAAACAGAACCACGATCCTGTTTTAATAGAATTTAATTCTGTAAGAATCTAAAATCAGTTCTTAAATCCTCTTCACCAAAATCAAATGTAGTTGCTATATATAAGAAACTTTATAAATGGTCTGTGTAAAATCAATTCCAAATGAATATTATTATTATCGTACCCGTGAGCGGTTGAATAGTTACGAAGATTGATCAAACATAGTAAATTAGGTATTATCCAATGATTATTAATAAAACATGAACGTTAAATGTTTGCATATAAGCAATGTGACGTTTACAATAATTATTTATTGCATTGAAGATATATTCTTTCCTCCCTTTCTCTCTCTCTCTCTTTTACTCTCGAGATATTCATCTCGGTCGTATCTCGCCGTTCGTATTTCTTTCACTTGCATCTGCTTTTAAATTGAAAATGTTTAGTGATGCCTTTTGCAGTAGCGTACATAAATGTGTACAATCATTTAAATAAGTAAATAATCGTGTCTTATCAGTATTTCTTCTGAAGATTTAAGTAGTTGCTGAGCGCGAATTCTGGACCGTCAACCAGTCCTTATCTCAAATCCGTGACGTCACGCTGTCATTTGTGGAGTCTATTATAAATAGTTTAGAAGCTTGACAGCTGTCATTTGAAAATTCAAGATGGCGACTGGCAGCGCATTTCCGGTTTGTGACTTTTTGGGTTTGTGAACTCAAATTTGAATTTGAGTTTGGTTGAAGAAGCACATACCTGATGGCAAAACACTGCTGGCATATACCTGCTTCTGACAAATGCTTAGAATGCGATTCTACTTTTAAACATAAATCGCGTATTTAAATCGCCACAAGCTTATTCATACTGGCGAAAAACCTTACACGATTCTAGTTGCAAAGACAAAGATGAATTAAAAAGACACCTGACGGAAAATCATGCAAATGTTTAGAATGCGCTTCTAGTTTTAGAATAAAACGTACTGTACGAAATTGTATTTCTTATTTGGTGAAAGAACTTATTTCGGTACGCCACTGGAAAAATAGAAGAGATTATAT